>JAPYZA010000431.1:0-55420 GCA_030522685.1 Eupelmus azureus
CAAATATTGTTTAAACGCTAGACAAACAACACTCCTGCAAACGGAAAACTCATTACACTTTAAACGAGTTATACCAAACTAAGAAGTAAACAACTCTTTTATACAGTAACAAACTGCAGTCACAGCGGTTGATTTTTTCTAGTCCCGTTACACGAAAGCCGAGCCCGCACGCGGAAAACCACAGGCTTCCTTCGACTCAAGAATATCGCCGCGAAATGCGAGAGTAAAGAAAAGAGAGACTTCATACTTACGTATACCCACGGGGAAACTCTAATGGACCCAGGAGTAAGGCGGGGATATTACACCTGTCGACGACAATGTGCAGCCGATCGTCGTTTCGCGAAAATTATTTTTCTTCGATTTACACGAACGGCGCGTATACGAAGGTATTCCGACGGCTATTAAAGAAGAATTGGAGAACTGGAAGTTTATCGGCGGGAATTGTTGGGCTTTATTTTTATTGTTGGCTGTTGAAAGGTCGGATCGGTTTGGAATTAGCGTTGAGGGAAGTTTTTTTTATTTTATCGGACGATTGAGAGTTTTCAGAGGACTGGGAAATACTAGTTTAAGAAAAGGTCAAAATTGTAAGTAATGTAATAAAGGATTTGATTTTCATTTTTATATAGTTTATAAAAATAGATTCTTTATCCTGTCTGTTAAATTTAGAATTTCGTCTTCACAATTTAAAAAGGTAAAAACTATTACCAATCCTTTCGAATTCTCAAATGTAAAGCAACCTACAGCTGCATCAAAGCACTCCAATTCCACATCCCGAAAAATGAAAAACCTAACTTGATCTTCAGACGCGTCTGCTCTCTTTGTGCCTACCCTCCGTATATCCATTTTAAATCGCGAAACCTTCATATTCGTCTGGCCGCTACAGTTAAAAAAAAAAGATCAGCATCACGAGCCGACAGAGCAGGATGTCGCCCTTCAATTCCCTTTGCCCTTTTTCCGAGTGCGGGCGTCTGGCGCGAAAGCCGGAAGATGCTTCGAGGAAGAGCTGAGCATTCCCTTTTTCAGCGGCTGACTGGCTAGACGACTTTGTTTTTTGCGTCCGGGACTCGTTAAAGCACGATCACATGCACATGATTCTGGACAGCGCTAGACCGGTAATTAGAAGATCGGCGCTCCAGTGGTTTCGTTAAGTATCTCAGTAAAGAGTTGGTGATGCGTAAATGAGATTTTAGTTTTGCGGAGTGGTATTGTTTATCAGTAAAATATTATACTAAAATTTAAAGTTCAGTATTTACTTATTGTAAAAATATTTTACTTTTTTCTTTTGGAGCATTTAAAATTTGAATTTTTGTTATATATAAAAATAAATTATTAGATATATACATTTAGAATATTATTTTTCTGTTTTATTATTCAAATTCCTATGTATTTTAAATTTCTTTAAGAATATTCGTTTCTTTTCTACAAACCAAGTTCATTGCAAGAATGCATAGAGAAACATTAAATGAAAAAGTTATTCACGAAATTCCAAAACAAATTGCAATCGTCAAGGTCGAAAGCATGAAAAATTACGACTTGATGCATGCACCATATCCTTCTAACTCAGTCTGTGTATAGATTTAACGACTCTGTCCTCGAAGCTAATCTCGGTCGCTGCGTCGTTGTTTATATGAACGCAAAATCCCGTGAAATTCTTGCAAGAGAGGAAACTAATGGAAGCGGGGTAGGCGTTTTTCCATTCGGATGATCTAAATTTACTCCAGAAATATTAATGGTATACGCTGGCGAAGTGCATCTTATAGCGGCTCAGTCTGGTCTTATCCTCACATTTTACTTTCTGCATCCAGAATCATAAAAGTATTCTTCTGATTTATGCAGTCGTGCATTAGTTGAGAAAAAGGTTCAGAATAAAGGTTTGTTTTTGAGCTAAGTATTACAAAACAAAGAATTTCATGTGTGGTTTCGAAAGTCATTCGTTTGTTATTGGTTATATTAGGTGCTATATTATTTTAATGAAAAACTAGTGCTTATAAATTTAATACTTCCTTGCAAACAAGTACCATATCCAAAATTAGTAAATTACTAAACACTATCCACTAAAAATTTCAGTCACCCCGAATTCGTCTCAAACGCGTGCCTCTCAAAATCCCAGTCCACCCTCCTCCATAAATACGGAAAAACAACACTTTCCGACTCCGGCTCACGCGCCAAACTAGTCTCTTCCGCTCGTCCCCTGACAGCCGACCTCACACATTCGGCCAATTCGAAAAACGTCGCAGCTTGAAGTCTTCGCCGAAGGGACCACTGGCAACTCTCGGGTTTCAAAAGTGCCACTTCTGAGAGAACAGGAAAACAGGAGCACCTTTGAGAGATATCGATTTCTCTCGCACGGATGCCGTTTCGACGGCTCTTTTTTCCGTTCGAAAGTCCGTGGTCCTCATTTTAGTGTGGAGAGAGGTCGAGAGATAAAGGAAAAGAAGATGGAGATGCAGTTGAGAATTTGGTTGCAGTAAATTGGGAGTCGTTATTTTTCTCTTTTCTTTTTTAAGAATTATTTTTTGGCATACGCTTGAAGTTGGAATAAGAGGGAAAAAGAATTTTAGACAAAAAGTTGGAGGAATTGGAAAAAAATTGGTCACTGATAATAAAATAGGTATACGAATGTATAACGAATTAACAGTGGAGAATGAAAAAAAGTAATAAAAAACAATTGATGCCACTGAATTAAATTAATAGAGAATTAAATTAAGGTAGAAAAAATTCTTCTTGTTAGCCAAGTTAATGCTTTGAAAATAATTGTTTAAAAATTAGTACTTTGTAAAAAAGAATTTTCTTTTCTCGTGTAAAGATAAATTTAAAATGAAAAAGCGAAAGAGAAAATCTCTAGGTAATCAATTCGCAATTAAATAAACACCAACAATACAATATCTTTATGACTCCAAAAGCAGTACGAATGATACAAAAGAAAATAAGAATAACGAATTCCGAAAGTAATAAACCCATAAACTACCCGAAACATGAAAACCCTAAAATCCTACAAAAAAAATCAAGAAAAAAGCCGCCCAAGAAAGCAACCGCGCAAGATCCCTCAACTCATCCTCCCCGAACCCCATAGACTTTTCTCACGCTGTTCCTTCAGCCATCGCCATCGCAACGTCTTCGTCCTTTCCCCTCTCTCTTGTCGTGTGAGAACGAAACTCGTAAAAGCGCAGCGCCCAAGGATTTCTCTACCCCCTCTCCTACTTGTACGAGCCCCTCTGACAAGGAGCGGGTGTCCTTCCTCACCTTGTTTTTTTTCTGGGTGCTTAAAGTGCAGCCACCCGCGCATCTTTATCGGATGCAGTCGTGTCGTTCCGGTTCACGGGAGTGAGCGCGGTGACCCTTTGTAATTTGAGAAGGGAATATGTAGAACGGGAGCTCGCGAATTTCAAGCTGCAGGTGGAAGCGAATGGTGGTTTGCTGGGTCAACAGGAAGGGGAAAGTTGAGTGGGATGATTGTTTTTGTTTTGGTGACGCGCGGGGTATTAGTTGTTGTTGCTAGATTTTTAAAATTATGAGTGAAATAATTAATTATGCTATTTAAATATAATTATTATTACGATATGAGGATTCTTACCGAAACAAATTTGAGCGCTAATTCATTTGATCTTTTTCATACGTACCTGTTTAAGGATAATGTAGAAGGTAGCTATTGAGCCTAACATATTTATTGGGAGCTTACCTGTAACAAAAAATGAAAAAATCTAAGTATAAATGCAATTTAATAAATATAAGATGATATTTAAAAAAGATGAAAGTTTAATAGTAATGTATACAATATATAACAGTAAATAAATATCTGTAAAAAATTACACATGCAAATTTAAAAGAAACGTTATTGTTAAATTTTCTACAATAACTTCAACACGTAAGTTTTTTATGTTCAATATAAAAACATTTTTGTATCTCTTATTTTGAGCATTTTTTATTCCAACGCATTTTTAATTGCGCATTTGTACCTTTCATCTAAATCCGCGTCTAAAAATAAAATACACTGCACGCAGCAAAAACAATTTCGGCGACTGCAAAAAAATCATCAATAAAACAACGTAAGCGTAATGCTTACGAAAAAAAAAATTCACTTATGATTGGTTTTTTCGAATTCTCAAATATTGTGTTTAAATGCAATATTACAGATAACAAATGTTCACAATTTTTTTTAAACTATAATCTCAAAAAACCGTTGGCTAAAAAACAACAACTCAAAATAAATATTTTTTATTTTTTGATGTTAGATAAATACAGAGAAAACTGGCTTTCATAAAAGCTAGCTATATTTTGTGAATTAAAACAGTATACACACATACATTTATCCATCCACCCATACACACAAATACACACACGCACACGTACCCGTAAATCTAAACAAATATTTCACAAAAACATGACATGAACTTTTAACACTTTTATTCATGTTCCTAGAGAGTTACAACAAAAATTAAAATTTTACTATTACAAAGCTTCCTCTTTGAAGAAGCAAACGCTATAACAAAATCAATCTCGTAAAAAGCAGGGTCTCTACAATACACCATCGAAAAAAATACGCAAACGAAAAAATCACTTCACCGAACCCGCTGCGCGCCGCGTCGCGAAATAAAATCGACGAAAAAGAGAAATACTCGCTTCCTCCCTCGCAAAGAAGAGGACTACAGGCTGCAATCGAGTCGGCAATCCTGCGCTACTTAATTTGTACATCGCGCAAAAAGGATCGCTTTACAAAGCCGCGCTCGACAGAGGTGCTCGCTCCCTTTCGTGCGAGTTTTATTTCCGCCTCTTCGCGGCGTTATCGCGATAGGGAAAAAAGCGAACGTGCATTCAAAGAACTTTGAGATTCGAGAGTCGAACGAGACAGTCGGCTGGTAATTATCGGAGACGATACTTCCGCTTGTCGCCTTCGCTGGGTATTGCGAGCTCCATTGATGACAGAAGGTATGTGGTGTTCGATGAAATAATATTCGATGAGAGCAGTTGTGTATTTTACATATATGTGCTACGAAGAAGTTGAATAATTATTTTTAATAAGTTAAGAATTATAATTAAATGTCTTTAACCAGGGCCTAAGTTTCCTAATTATTAGTACAATTAGGCTCTAGTTAAGGCCCAAAAAAATTTGATGACTTATATCGTTAGTTTTAATTAATTTTTTATCTGAATACGATAATTATAATGTTTAATAATTATAAAATACGTAAAAAAGTGCATAACATTTGAAATAAGCTAGTCTTACATTACACAATTCATTTTCAGATTTCATCGTATATAAACTCTTCAAATAGCAGGAAGCACATAAAAGCTGATTGAAATATCAGACACTTCCGCTGAAAAATGACGGAAAAGTGCCACAAAAAGAGAAACCCCTACCTAAACATCTCCTCTATTACCTACGCTACAACTTCATATTTTTCCGTCTAATCACTCAGTGACTCGTCTCCTTACACCTTCACATTTCCGACGTTTCAAAAGCAAAAAAAAAAATAAAAATAAAAATAACGGACCTAGAGGTATTTCTGTCAGGGTCATCGTACCGGTGTTGCATGCGATGAAAACATGACTCATGCCATCTTCGACGAAAGTAGATATAGAAAAAATCGAGGGATGGAGTTGGATTTGCGACTTTAAAAATGAGTTGATTATTACAATATGGAGAGTGAAGAAATTGAGACTAAAGCCAATTTAGATATGAAAGTACACTTCTTGAAGTTTGCTGATAGAAATATCTTTGCAAGAGTCTTAAAAGTGAAGAGGTTCTAAGAGTTAATTTTGCTCAGCTAATGAATACAAGTGATTTTTTTTATATCTTACTCTTATTGGAAAATTTTAAATAAATTTTATTATACGTACATTTTTAATAAAAAAGGTGAATAAAGTATTCTAGAATAACCTTATATAAATGTTATAAAAATAAATATTTTTATGAAATCGTAAAACAATAAAAAGCAAATCTATAACCGATTGTTAACATGTAAAAAGGAACTAAATTGGTCAGATAAAAAGTCATAACTTGCAATATACACTTTTATATTCCATAATAGCAACATTGAAAGACAAAAAAGAAAGAAAAAGTCCGTTGATTAGATACGTTTACTTAGCCGTAGCTGATTTTTGTAACAATAGCAGTAATAAAGCAAAATGAAATTTAATAACGTACAGACAATCACTGACAGAATCAAAATTTATACAATACAAAATTAATGAAAATAATGGATAATTTTATATCGTTAAAAATATAATACTATTACAATAAAAAAAAAAAGTAAACAAAGTAGCTAGTATCTCACTAAGGAGTCCATATTAGATATCTTCGTCAAAACGCCTTGTCTTTTTGTTACAGGCGTCACTTTTGATAGATTTCAAATTGAGATTATCGTTATCTGCCTTAAGAAATAGAAGCAAAATTTCTGAAGCCACATTACTTATGAGTAGAATAGTAAAATTCACAATTTCGAGACTAAGCTTATATGAATGCAAGTAAATCTGGTAACGCTGGGATCATCTGCATACACAAGGAATAGTCAGCTTCTAAAGCATGGTGAATCACATAATTCTTTATTAATTATTAAACCTTTCTAACAAATAATAGTCATATCAAAATATATCCACAATATCTCGAATATAAACATTAAAACCGAAATGAATGATCCTAATAGATAAATGGAAATAAATGTATGAGAAGTTGATTTACTAAAATAATATCTTAAATTCTCTTTTAATTTTTTCAATTTGAAAAAATTCTTCTGTTTAAAACCATAACTTCTAGAATATTGAATAATCCAATGTTCGAAAAATCCTGATTCAAACAAACGCCTTAAAAGAGTATCAAAACGGTGTACGTATGGAGACACTTTAGAGTGTCTTGTAGAAGCCCAGAAATAAAGAACAGGCTCTTCCACGAAAGTTATAATCCATTGATCATTTACAGATTCTCCAAAGTTGTAAGTTTGGAAGCGTCCAATCATTTCGTCAACAATACAACTCGTTACATTGGTGCTGCCTTGAAACAAAAGCACTATACATTGTTGTAATTCAATATCATTTTTCATTACAATTGCATTAGACACTAAGTCTTGTAAAATAGAATAATTGCTGGCAAGACAAGCTTCTCTGGTATCATACATTATGTGAGGTATTATTTTATGATTAACTAAATCTTTTAAAGTATTTAAACTCAGATAAGTTTTTCTGCGTAAATTAGCTTCTAACATATGTTCTACAATTTTCGTAAAGAATGTAAAATTCATAAGAATCAAACACAAGAAAAAAATTCTTTGAGCATTTTTATGAGGAAGCAATTTTATTGGTATACCAACTAAAATGTTTAAAATATTATAAAATGTCCAAATAAGTTTATCAAAATGAAACACCGAGGTCAAACAAAAAACAAGTATCATCATTATAACAATACTTAGTATAAATTCAAAGTTAAATGATATCCCTAATTTATAAGAGCCATAGTTTCTTGCTATTATATTCTCTTGTAATCGAAAAAAAAGTGCACCAGTTTGTACATCGAATTTTTTCATGTAAATATCAGATTCACCAGAAAAAAACAAATTTATATAAAAGTCAATAGATTTTGAAACAGCAATATCATGCTCATGATTACTGAAATCAATAAATGACATATTAAATCCTTGCAAAAGTTTATTATCTGAAATAGCTGCACTAATATTTATTGAAAAGTTTAAAAATGTCATCAGTGTTTTATATACTATAACATCTTTACCATCCATAGTATCCCAAACATTGCTTGAATAATTATAATTATTCAAATAGCAATAGTTTATATATTCTGCAAAACCTGCTTTTAAAGTCAAACCATGAAAGTCGCTTAAATTATCGAAGAATAATTTATTATTTTTTGAAAATATTGTTTTATTATAATTTCTAGAAAACGGGTTATATTGATGTATCATTATTATCGATCTTTCAAAAATCACCATATTATTAATAGTATCATTTGTGTCGTTTCTAGAAATTTCAACTACGGTAATATATAAAAACTTATATTGCCAAGCAAAGTTAAAAAATTCCAAGATATTCACCTTACTCAAGACACTACAAATAATAATAATTAATTTTGACTTGGTGGATTTATCAACGTAATTATCTAAAAAAACAATATAATTTATCAATTCTTCCATAACCATTTTTTCCAAATCTTCATTAATAAAAATAATTTTTAATTTTTTATTCTGGTAATTCTGAACTAAAATGCTATTTGTTTCTTTAAACATTTGATCATTATGTGTTGATATATAATCATTCTTAAGAATAATTTTTACTGGAAATATATTATTTATTTCTTTGATAATCTTAAGATAGGAAGGAGGAGAAAAAGATATTTTAGTATTGGTAATTAATACAATTTCGTTATTTGCATAATCTGTTAAACTTTGAACCAAATCAGATAGTGTATCAGCGTAGACTGTACAAGAAAGAGTATAGATATAGAAGTATCTGAAAATCTGCAATAAAATCATTATCTGTTAACAAAACTATTACACAGATCAAGTTATCACGATATAAAACTTAATAATCAGGGACTACAGAAAACTGGAAAAGCAACAAAACTATCTTGATAATGGTTGTAGTATGTAATGGAAACTTTAATTTAATCTGTATTTTTTGGTACTAGTCAAAATTATTTCAGAAAAGAGCTTACATACTTTTTTTCTTAAAGTTCTCTAAAACAAATAAAACAGTGAATAGACTTTACTTATTTGAAATTCAGCATGTAAATATACTCTAAATCAATAAAAAAAATGCAAACTTATTTAATATAAACCGTTTATTGCTTTTAACAAAATGAATTTAGTAACAGTAAAAATAATTTGTTTCAAATTACTAGTTAACAATACATAAATACTTTTACTATCCCAGTAGACTACTTTTTTAAAATAGAAAGCTCACTTATTCAATATTTTTGTCCGAATAAAATAGCGCACTTTCTATTCGGACTCATAAAAAAAATTTCGGCTGCGCTCCCCTCAGCCATGCCTTAATTTAATAAACCCCAGAGACGGGCACAGACGCAAGCATTCAGAACGAAAACGGAGAGCGATAGACTTGCCAGCCGGCTGGTCGTATACAGTCTGCTGCCGATGGAATCGCAAGAGCAGGCCCCGATGAGATCATCAAAGCGGAAGTGATCTTCGCAACGAATTGAGGACTTAATTCGCCTTGCGCCTCTCTCGCCCCATGGACGTTTCGCCAGACGATGCGCGTGCAAGTGCATTGTGTTCCTGAGGGGCGCATCGTGTAATTAATGCGGGTGCTTCGTGTAATTAGAACTGCGAGTTCGACTGCGCTTGAAGCTGCCGCGTAATGGATCGTTGATTTTCAGACAGCGAGTGAATGTGATGCGTTACATTCACTCGCTGTTTGGTTGTCGTTTTGTTTTCGTTAAAAATAAATTTAGGAGTTATAACAAAGTCAGAAAGGATTTCAATTTGAAAAGTCGCAAAAAGTCCCCTGTACTTTGAGATTATGGAAAAAGATCAATATTTAAAAAATAATCAAAAATAATAATTAACAACTTAGCGATTAATAATTTATAAAATACCACAATTCAATCAAAGCGTATATTTTATTTACACAAACAATAGAAGACACTAAACGCCGAAGTGTCCCAATCTCTCCGCATCCCACCGCATTTATCCCCAACTCCAATAATGAAAAACCATTTATGTATTCTCTCGCACAATGCCCCAAAAACTCATGCTACTTATACGAGCTTCATCCAAGCGCATTGCCCATTTATAGCGCTCGGGCATATAAACGTCGAGTGCAGCAGTAGCATGGGCGCATTGTCCGGGCTCGGGCCGGCCCTAAATAGTCATTAAAGTTATGAAAGCTCGCTCATTCGGCGGCGCGCATTCTTGAATGAACGACTCGGTTCGCGCGCACTTTACGATCGCGCGTGGCGCTACCTCGCGTCGTGAGTGATAAGCTGGCTTAGTGCGCGGTTAATACGATAGATGGCAGTAATTGGCAGTTTTTGGAGAGGCTTGGGATTTTTTCGAAATTTTTTAGGAGATAGGTTGTTGACGTTGTTGGATGAATACTGTTATTGTGTTTATTACTTCAAATTCGATTAAAATACGATAGGTATTTTTTCAATAAAAAATTAATGATTAAAATTAAAATATAAAATATAAAAAACTGACAATGTAAATTGTATTTCATTATTATCAGATTTAATTTTCTTATAAAAATTAAGTAAGGCACATGCGTAATCATAAAAATATTTGTACTAGAAGCTTCATTATTAAAAATAATATTTATGGTTTGTTGCTCATTAAATTTGGTATTTATAAGAGTAACTGTATGTATTTATTATCTTTTGTTGTTTCTTATTAGTAATTATATAAAAAAGATCATTCATTTGAACTCGTGATTGTATTTCATTATTATTTTATAAAAATCGTATGTAGTGACTGCATAGGTAGTGCGTCAGGGGCATAATAATTAAGGTCAAATCGGTACGTAAAAAATTGTATAGATATAGTAACAAGTGCATAAAGCAAAAAAAAATGAATATTAAAATGTGTAAAGCAAATGCATTAATCAAAGCTATGCCACTAATTAGTTTGTCGCTAAAAGTTCTCATTAATCAAGATTGACATTTCGTAGAATGACTCAAAATAGAGTGAGTGACAATTTTTAAAATCCAAAAATATTATTTTGTAAAAATTTTCTTACAAACATTATAAAGTCCTCATTCATCAAGATTGATATTTCGTAGAATGACTCAAAATAGAGCGGGTAACAATTTTTAAAATCCACAATATTATCAAATATTTTTTTGTAAGAATTTTTCTTACAAACATTATGAAATCTTAAATTTATCAAAATATACTAATATACCCTACGAATATCCCTTTATAACCCCGCGAAGCTTAAATTATAGACGCTAAATCTCGGAGAAACGAGGCGAGTAAACAAACCGGTACTTAAGGCTTTTTTCTGCGCTTCTCCAAATATTAGCCGCAGCGTCGGGCCTTTTTGCATCATCTCGCCAAAGAGAATCGCGGGAGCGATTTATTATTTATAAGGGTTTAACATCGCCCGAATCGCCCACTGTTTTAATGAAAGATAAACATAATCAATCGCCCGTCTGCGCGAAACAGAGAATATTATATAGCTCGGTAATTTTCGTTGCCGCCGGCAGCTTGTTTTATGTCTGCCTCTCTTTGTCGCGTTTCTCCTATCCCATTGGCTTCCTGCATTACTTTGGACGCAGTAGTGGGAGCAGAAGTTGGTTTTCCGTTGGGATATGAATTTATTTTCAGTAAGGTTATAATGAATGCATTGTTTGGCTTATACATTCTGTTTTGGGCATATAATATTTATAGTAATTTTATACTATACTTAAAAATTTCATTCACATTATCGGAGCATTTAAACGAATTCTCTTATCTATTTTATAAAATATCCATAACAGAGCTTTATTGTCAAAGAAGATCGGCTTTTCATTGGCTCTTTTAGATTTAATCGCATTGATTTTGTTTATCACGTTAACGTTTGAGGTTTCTTTATTATAATTATCAAAATGTGTAGGCTCACAAAAAGAATATGGTATGCAAGTACATGATAAAAATACGACGTATACCTCTCTATTTTCATTTCATTATAACCAACCAGCATCACACAAACCGAACTCCTTCTTCGATTTTACGCTGGAGCACTCACGAGAGGCGCGCATAGCCAAGAGTTGCTAATTATCCGGCAAAAAGCTGGAAGTCACGGATAATCGAGCCCTGTATTTTCTTCGCTTTCGTCGCGTTTCATCTGCGTTTACTCGTGTATCTTGCATGGTAATGCTCTCATATATCTAAACACCTATGTAAAATTAAGGTAAATTCATACTTTTCTCTTATTTCATAAAAACTAGGAAAAGATACGAAACGTTTCTTTAATCCTCGCCGATAAATACATCTACAAACATTCACTTCCACCTCAAAGTCCACAATTAGCCTTAGAAAAACATCAAACACATCCACATGTTTTTCGCGCATCGATTCTCACATATACACATAACGTTTTGCTAATTAAAGGCATATCAAACGCGCGCACGCATCTCGGTCTAATGAACTTAATCTTTGCGCTTGCGTATTAGGGTACACCCGAGATGACGTTCGTTAGGATCTAGTCGTCCGCTGACGAAGCCGCGTATATAATGCATGTTTATGTACACGGCTGCGTGCAGAGGTGTACATATATACGTATGAGCGCTGGCTTTCGAAATGTTGATGCACCGTGGCGCATCGCGGTTCCAATTCCCGGTTTAGAGAGGCTGTTTGGAGCCGGGGATGCCGGGGATTTCGGCACTAAGCGCCTTGTTAAGGCTGTGCTTTGATTTTGATGATTGTTTTAGGCTAATCAAAGAGAGGAGGCTCTTTTTGTGCAGGTGCGTGTAAGAAAAGTTTGGCAATAATCTGGATGAAGTCTAAACTGGAAAATCTTAGCTAAGTTTAGATATTGTTTGGATATAGTTTGGTAACAACCATTAAGCCAGATTTATTTTTTATTGCCTTTTTGAAAAATGAAATAATTTTACAATTTGAATCCTCGTCTATGTCACCGACGGTTAAGGCTCAATTACAATCGTTGATGGAAAATTATACATTTACAGAATTATCTATCACTGTCACAAACACGGTGATACATAGAAGAACGTCGATTTGGATTATTCGGATTGATTCACATTGGCCATTACACCAACAGCGTCAATTATCGTGAAAACATTCACTGTAAATTCAGAAGCATTCGCTTTAAATCCGTGAGTAACACGCAACGGAATAAGCAGTATCGATAGGGGGCTTATTCGAAAATGCTGTTTCGTTGAAAGAAAAAAAAATTCAAAAATCTTTTGCTTAATGCGTTTGTTTTGTAACTTCACCGTTACATTGCGCTCTGGGATTTGTAACTTTATTCAATTTATTTTATTTATTTTCGTTTATTTTTATTTGTTTTGTCTATCAAGGAAAAAATGCTTTGAAAGCATTAAAATATATTAAACTTTCTACTAAAAAAAGGTTAAATAACATTTCAGATAGAAATCAAAATTGGTAAGATTTAAAAATACGACAACCCCTTTGAAAAAAATCAAAAAAATATTCCATAAAGATTTTAATTAATTGAATTTTCTGTTACAAAAAGTGTCTAAAAGTTTTACAAACGAAAGAAAAAATTTCGATTAAAAAAATTCGAAATTTATAGGTCACAGAGTTTTCAATTTAATAAGAATTTAAAAAAATGTATAGAATACTTTTGATTAAATTTTTAAACAAAATAAAATATCATTTTTGAGACTATTAATCGGTAGTATGGATTTATGAGATCTTACTATGGTTTACTCTTTTTTATATTTTGAACACTTTTACTAAATAATGGCTTACATTAACTCGATGAAAATTTGATTAAATCACGAAGAAGCAATCATAAATACTTAAAAAAGTTTTCTTTACAGAGATACAGCTGATACTGCCGCCAAATTCATTACTTAATTACCACCTTCATTCTTTACGCAATGAATTTACAGTGAACACCCGAGAAGCAGCCGCCTTCTTTACATCGTCTGAGCGCACAGCTTGGTGCTAATTGCAATTCACTAATGAATAAATGCATTCCTATCCAGGATATATACACAATATATAAGGGAGGCGTTGACTTTAAATTACCGAGATTGACTTGTTAAAACTTCATTGGAATTTCAAAGTCACCGATGTTGTTTATTTATAAATGAAATGTCAAATATCCTAGAACGGTAACGTTAAGCTACTGCAGATCTCGTAAATTATTTACGCTAAATAGATCCACGCTTTTTAATGTATGAAATTATTCTTCAAAATGTTATAAACTCCACAAAGACGTTATCTAAATAATTTATTTAATATTAAGTATCAATAATACTTTAACGCTTTATGATTAAAAAAGTTTATTTTTATGAAAATTATTTAAAATATTTATAATTTTGCATTTTAAAATTATAATTTTCAGCAATTTTTTATTAATTGAAACTAATGATTTTAAAGATATTTAATTATTCACATTATTCCATCATAAAATTATTAAATTTCAATCAGTTTAAAAATTAATTACGCATGTACTTACTAGTCTAGTTATGATTTTCTCCGAACATCAACTAATCATGAAAAAGAAACAACCTTCGAAAGTTGAACCTTTCAAACACATTATTTTCTGTCGGCGTATAAGCCCGGAAGGGTGAGCGTATAATTCGCGAACGGTCGAGCGGAAAACAATTTACTCAAGATTCCCCCGCGGCTTTTCCCGGGTGGCCGCTCGGTTGGGGCGCGAGAATTTTTGCCAGAGGTAATTTCTTCTTCGCTTTTCCAGCGATGACTTGTGGTATAAAAGCGGCTACGAGAGAAAAAAGGAAGAAAAAAGTCAAACGGAAAAAAATTTTAGGTTGAATTTCAACAGAGCTAATCAATCGATTTCTTTGGGTATGATAATGTTGTGTGTTTTTAGGCATGATTATTTTATATAAAAATATAATAAAAATAAGTAGGTAACGTTTGTTATCTTTTAATTATTTGAGGTAGATCAAGGAAAAAGGTATTATACAAATCTCAATTCCTACCATTTTCTGTGCCACCCTACAAGAATATAGAATGCTAATAAAAGATTACACACAACTTTAGCTATATTCCCCGCTTCTTCCATATATTTCTAGCCAGATCCCTAGCAAGATCTCTTGACAGGTCTATATCCACTTGACACCGATTACTCATCAAAGGTGCTTTTCCGCGTTGCGGTTCGCCGACTAATGGATCTCTTAGAAGCCGAGCCACTTGCGATAAGCTGCCGCCGCGTTCACACGACTTAAGGCTGAAGAAAAAAAAGGCAGCCCGTAAGGGTACGCACTGCGGACTGGCCGGCTAAACTTTCCTTTTTCTCTCTTTTTCGAACTTGTTTGGCTTTTTTGCGTTGACTTTCCTCGATTTCCCGACCGAGCTTTTTTCGCGCTTCGATAGAGTAGGGGATAACAGTAGGGGATTATTTAGCCGGTAGTTTTCGAAGAGTTGATAGCGGCACTCGTAATTATCGTTCTGGTGTATTATGCTAATGCTCAAAGAAACGAGCTAATACAGTAAGAAAAGCGATATTTTCTCATTTCAATTTTTATCATTTACACATTCAAGTTTCGCAATTAACTCTCTCCTATCGTGACTACAAATGAGAACTTTAATTGCTAATAAAAGGCCGCACGTGTAAGCAGTTATACACGTTAGAAGTCGTTATAAGTTAAGTAATATTACTTGAAACTCCGGGCCTCGTATTTTGTTCGTTACGCCGTATAATTAAGGCAACTTTTATGCATACACAAACTTGCAATTTAAATTGAAATTCCAGCAAAGACTCGGCCGAAGTTTCACATAAATACTGATGAAAGGCTTTTAAAAAAAATTTCAGTAAGATAACATCCTTAGCTCGGGCGCAGACTTTATACCCAACTTTGCTAAAACTACCCGGCATCAAAAAGAAAACCGCTCAAACTGCAAAAGCTTGGCAGTCCCTTCAAAAAGGGTGACCCATAAAAAGGATCGCGGCGCGCCGGCGGGAAACGTTCATTAAAAGCCTTCAAAAGATATTAGGGATCGCCAAGGTATAAAAGATAGAGAGAGAGAGAAAGAGAGCCATTAAATTCCCCTGATCCAGCCTGGCAAAGTGACTAAAGTGCCGCTCGAGCGTTTCAGGGCTGTCCCTGTCCCTACCTCCACCGAGTGGCCTCATACCGAGTGGGCTTCTCTTTCGCTCTTTTTCTACGTGAAAACTCGAGTCGACTCCCCGGCCCATTACCGGATACTTCGTGCCGTGAATGCTCTCCGCCTAGTTTTTCGGTGCTTTTCATCGTTTTCCATTTATTTGCTGTTTAACGATAATTATAGTTACGCGCGGACAAGAGTAATTTTTTTATTTTTGATGGAAAAACATGATAATTAATGGAGCATGACAAATCCTCCACCAAACGTCACTGAACTACAATCGGATACCAGCAATAACAGAAAATGTATTGTTTACAGGTGCAAAGTTGACACTTTCGCGATTGATGCACCGAGGAGAATCCACAGGCGCATAATGAAATTCCAGTTTACGGTCGGTGGCGACTTCAAGTTGCCGACTTCCGTTTTGGCTTTGACGTCTTACAACGCAACTACCTCAGGAAATCGTTTAAAATGCATTCGCACGTGGCTATGCTAAATCCGACCCACTTATATGTGCGATTCGCCAGGAAACAATATTAGAAATTCCTGCATTTACTCGGCGGTGTAGTCGATTGTATTATGGTGCAGATCTGTTTTAGATTGACTTTCATCGGTATTTTTGAGTCGTTGATAATTTGAATTTAACTTGTAAAGACGATAAACTGAAAATTATATGTTTGTTATTTTGTTATTCAGTTTATCAATTCTTGTGCATACAATAACTGCCTAGTTTAAATGCTACGTATAATTCATATTATTTTTAACTATTTATAAGTTTCCTTTGCATCCACCACAATTGTACTAAAAACTTTATCTGCATGATGTCATTCCATTCATTGTTTGATTTACTCAGCTTTCCACGAGGAAATTCGTAAAATACGTGGTAAAATAAAACTGAATAACAAGTCAAACAATTTTTCGGCAATAACTGAATCACTTTTACAATCATCCAAATCATGGCTCTCGAAAAGCGCGAAATACCTCGCTAACAAAGATCGCAACCTGTACTGTAAATTCTCGCAAAGCCAACACTCATATTATTTATGGCCATAAAATACCTTATCGAAACCAGCCTCCCCGCTCTCGCGAACTTCCCAGCCCAGTGCCAAGAAATTCACCAGAGCAAACTCCCTCTTTCTAAGAATAAGAAAAAAAAGGCAGCCAAAGACAAGCAACGCACGCGCGCAAAGAGATATCGATAGCGCAAAGTAGAAAGAGAAAGAGAGAGAGAAAGAGAGTTCGGTTTCTCCCGCGAGGCTGGTTGTTCCAGTGCGCGCTCGGCGTTTTATCGGAAACAAAAGCCGTCTTGCGAGACGCCGATAAGAAATTTATGTGAAACAGTTGGAAAGCCTGGGAATTGCGACCGCGCGGTGCAGCCGAACTTGCGAGCGCGCAGCGCGTGCGTGCGAGTATTGAGATGTATCGTGGGAAGAGTTGAGCCAAGCAGAGGTGAGAAGTCGTATAAGCGGCCTGAAACTTTGGGCGACGTCGAAAGTTCGAAAGGGGCTGGGTAAAGGCCGATAATGAATTCTCAGCGAGAATCGAGCGGCCTTGAGGGAGGGCTGATTGGGCGGAGGAAGCGTTTCTTTGGTAATTGTGCGAAAGTTGAGCGGGGGGTGCGTTTAACGTTTATTTTATCGGGGGAGGACTGTGCCTTTTGTTTGGCTTTTTGTATTAGGGGTTTTGATGGTGAAATTAATGTTGAGATTTTTATTATTAGTAGTAGATTGGTTTGCCGTTTTTGTTTTCTTCGGATACCATGAATGTTTGTGATAAAAATGAATCGAGAAATTAGATAAAGGAAGTTCAAGGAATTTCTTGTCTACATTCATCGAAATTCCAAACAAACTTTTGGAGATTAAAAGAGAATATCTTTTAGTATTTGTGAATTACTTTGAAACTATTATTGTAATTTCTGTGTACTTTGTTTCAAAATGTTAAAAGGAATGTTGTGGATTTAAGTGGAAAATGAAGAGTTACTAAAAATAACATGCTTGTTAATAAAGCTAAAAGATAAAATTATTTACAAAATGGGAATCACAATTTATAAAGCACGCTACATTTCCTTATTTAGAAAACAACTTAAAAAATTTTAAATTCAAGTTATTTAAGCAAGCTTTTACGTTATACGAAACACATAGCGTGTTCGTCTTATGACGAAATATTCATGTGATTCAATTTTGCTGCATAGACAATTATTGACAAGTTCCGAAAAGGAGCTTCTCAATGCAATCATTCACATATTTTTAAAAAGCAGGAAATAATATTTATTTGTCGTGCAGTCATGTGAGTTGCATGGAAAAAAATATTTTCATTAGCAAGCAGCACGTGATTCATTATCAACAATTTCATTACACGCGATGCATCACTTCTTAAACCAATTTCATCCACATTTTCCTCTTGCTCAATCCGAATCTAAAATAACACGCAAATACGCAATCGACCTAGAAAATCGCCCCAATTCCAGCGACGCCAGCTATAAAAACAAGACCCCTCCCCAAAACGAACGCCCAGCCAACGACCCTGACTTCTGACAACAGAACATCCCATCATTTTTCAGCATCGAGGAAGTCAAGGCGCCCACGCGCGTTAGCCCCTTACATATAGACTGTAAGTTAAACGGCGCCGGGCGCAGCATCGATCCGTCAGCTTATATGTACGACGCCTTGCCGATATACAATACACAGGCGGCCCCCCGCCAAAAGTGGCCCTCTTTGTTCCGTCAACTTCGGCCCGGATAACAAGGCTCGTAAGTGGAGTCGAAACTTTGGCCCTCCCCAGAGTAACAACTATCGTCCTAAATCTTGGCGGAGGCAAGTTCGCAGCCGGCCTCGGGCGTGCCGTCTGCCTCGTGGAATGAAGCGCGCTCGCAGAGTCTGGAGTTTCATTATAAAAGCCAAGTTCCTCTTTCTCGCGGCCACTGCGCGGCCGCTTTTATCTGTTTCGCTATCTCGCGCTTTGGGCTTGATTTATGTGGTTTGACTGAGCTTTTCTTGGGGGGCTAAAAGATGCGTACGTAATTTTGGCTGGATTTATGAAGATTCTTTTTTGGTGGAATTGATGAGGGATGATGCGGGAAAGGGACTGGAGCGGACAGATTTTTCATTGCTGTAAAAAAGTGATGAAAATAAAAATAAAAATGTTGATAAAAATTGAACTTATTTATAATAGTTAGACTTATAATATGTAGCTTTTATACTATGAAATTGAAACAATAAAAAATTAATTGAGAAATAATAAAAATGGAAACAAAAAAAGATAATTGACCTATCGTTTTATCACAGAAATATTAAATGATCAATAAATAACATCTTCATTTATCGTTATTTATTTTTTGTTTTTATTCTTACTATTTCATATAAATTTTTATTTGATTTACTTTCGATTTAAAAAAACTTAAAAATCTATACCCATTATACTTCTACTTTTATCAATACTGAGCATTTTAACTGTTATCTTTTATTTTTTTCTACAATGCAGAATCTATCTGCTTTAGTCACTTTCACTTTTTAGAAATGATAATACATTTTATTCCTTGTAAAAATTAAAACAATTTACTTCGAAGAAACAATATAACCGTTACCAATAGTATTTGGTCAGGGAGTCTTTGGAAATCGATTCAAGTATGATACTTATTCATGAGGTTGCGGCAGGTAACACCATCTGTTTCCACTGGTCAATGAGCGTGACTTGAATCCGAAGAAATTGTTTGACTGCTATTTTACATATTACTTGTTCAAAAGTTATTCTTATCTACATTGATATTAAAAGCATTACGCTATTCGTCGGAAGAACAAACACTTTATTGTTACCTAGATTAAAATATGAAATTTGATTTAAAAATAAAAAGACCTATTAAACCTTGAAATGTTTTTAAAAATAAATTTTAATGGAAATTTTTAGATAAATAATTTACGATAAAACATGTTTTGTTGTTAACCTGATTTTACGTAAATAATTTATTACAGATGAGTTGTTTGTAAGAGATGTTTTACACATTAATTTTTATTGAAAAAAAGACATTTAATTGATTTGATTTAAAATTTGTTTGAATAAAAAAAATTCAATTAATTTTAAATGAAATCCTCCAATTAAATATTAAATTTTTTTAGTGTGATTTATATATTTGCATAAAAAAGATTTTAAATAAAAAACAGAAGCAAAAATAAATTGCTTTATAAACTAGTATTCAAACTAATAGTTAGTTTTTGACGTGTTCCAGTAACTCGTTTAATCTGTCCATTGTAAATGACTATCTGTTTATCAGTAATTATTTCCTGTCAGGTAACATAAAGAGAACGTCCAGTTACAGAAACTAGAAAATTCACACAATGTACGTTATGAAACATTTCCAAACATTGAAACAATAAATAAAATGAAGACTTACTTCATTAAGTCTATATTGCAAACCACTCTCTTAATTTACCATAAAAAATAATAAAATACAAAATTTGATAAAATTCATGGACTGCATATTTATATCTTTGATGCAAAATCCCTCCGAACACAACAAATTTGCATCACTTCACACACGAAATTCGCGAAGCCAACATTCGCTCCAACCGGTGTCATCTTTACTGATAGCACTTTAATTACGCTCGATTAATCACGCCTCTTTTCAGTGCCGCGGTCAGACCCTGCGCTCTGCAGTCCTCCTTGATAAATGGTCACCAGCTCGTCGGCTCCTTTTCACGCAAGGCCCGTAAAAATTCATCCCCAGAGCGAATCCCCCCGCAGACGCGGCGTCATTGTGACGCCGGCTATTTCACGCGCTGCTCGTCCTACAAAGCTGACGCGCG
This sequence comes from Eupelmus azureus, assembly GCA_030522685.1. Classification (NCBI taxonomy): domain Eukaryota; kingdom Metazoa; phylum Arthropoda; class Insecta; order Hymenoptera; family Eupelmidae; genus Eupelmus; species Eupelmus azureus. Next base: position 20,528 of record JAPYZA010000431.1, read on the forward strand.
CAGCTTCTTCGCTCCGTCGTCTTATGCTTTCTTTCTCTATCTCACTCTTTCTTTCTCTCCCGTCTTCCGCCTTTATTCGTTACTAGGACGCTTTTTGGAGCGAGACCTGCTGCGAGTGCTCTTTTCACGGACAATGGCTTGTTCGGCCGGTTTCTTTTTTTAGGGAGAAGAGCAGTTGTCTTTTTGCTCTTGACGACGATAAGATAAGTTTTGGGTTCTATTTCTGAAGACTAGTTTCCTCGTTAGTTCGCATTGTTGTTAAACAAAAGTTCTGAAACATTGGAGGAGTGGCGTGGTTACGTAATGAAGTAGTACAACGGCTCGAGGTAATATTTTTATGTAAGAATTATCTTGCTGCGTATTAGACATTATGATAATCTATACAAAATTATTTATAACTATAAAATTTTCCACTGTCTACGCGTTTTAAATTTTTCGTCAATTTTAAAATTTCTACGTAGTAAATTTGGGTTTAAAAACGTTTTCATAACTATACTCTTTTTATATATAGTCTTACAGTTACGCTAAAGGCAGTTTTAAAATGCTAACCGGCTCTGAAACGCGCACTCTCAGTTCGCTCTACCGTCCCACTCGCTCGCACACACGTAAACAAAACCTTGGGACATCCTACTCTCTCGTTTCAGTTTGAAAATGGCCGCGACCACGGCCACACGTATTCCATAAGTTCAGTCAGGCAGCAAGTAGTTTTATTGTATTATTCTTATTATTTATAGGTAAGTATACGATATTATAAAGATTTAACGGCTCGTTTATGTAAATTCTGTTAGCTGACAGAAAAGTTCATTTAAAACTAATTAGAAAACTTGACTATTAACAAACGAAAAATTATTTGTAGTTTTAGTATTAACTACGACAGTTTTCGCAATGTAAATCGATTACCTATACAAAAAAACTTGCTCTGTACAGTAAAAAGTTTTAGTATTTATAAACATCAATATTTTATTTTATTTTGAACTCGAATCGATACATACTTTTCAATTATTATAGATTATTTAATAGTATACATTGATTATACTCTTATAAAAAAATTAAAATTAAATTATGTTCATGATTATTTTCATTTACGAACTTTACATTGACAATCACGATCAAAGACTTATCGTAAAGTGCTTCCTTTTACCGTTGCGGTCATGACGCTAGTGACGTAATTTGACCTTGTTTTAACATATATTGCGATTAACAGATTTAAATCAGCGCGCTATGATATAATGTGATCAGGTCATTACACTATTACGTAGTGAACATTTTATTTAAATTTTGCATATAATTTTACCGCCACATGTTTCAATAAATAAAGACTTAACAAAAATATTATTTTTAAAAGTCGATGTTAAAAGGTGCTTTAAACCGTTTATAATTTAATATCTTAGTGATAAAAAGCGTTCTATAATTTATACTTAAGATAAAAGCTTTAATTAAAAATACAAAAAGACTTATAAATAAGTCTGAATGATTAATTAACTTAAATGTAAAAAAATTTTCCGTTTCTTATTAACTAGTTAAAACTTCATTTACAAAAAAACTTTAAATAAATACATTTGTATAAGCTGTCGAGAAATGAAAAAAAAAAAATTGTTTGTAACATTTCAGAACAAAATTTCTTTTAGAAACAGATGATCCAGAGATAATACCCGAAGCCTATTTCGAGTGTTACATAAAAATCCGAGCTTGTAATGTGCGCAAGCAGAGCAAACATTTCTCCCAACGTTATAACTGGGGAAACATTGATGAGTCAACGACAGCGCCTCAGTGAGTTCAGTCAGAAAAAGTCCGCTAGAACATGTGGGTGTGCGTAGCGCCGCTTCTAGATTAGTATATATAAATTAGAGTTCCGTTATTTTTAAAATTACTATTTTGCCATGTTCGATGGAAGTAAAGAACCAGCTTATTCCACGTGCCTGTTTCGCAACGAATGAATACACGTTCGGTGCTAATCAGTGCTAACGAAGTGATATTAAAGTTAACAAGTTACTTTTAATAAATATGTGAAGATTTTAGTGATTGTAAAAATTTTAGACAATTTTTACAATATTTTTGTTTAAGTGTTTAATTTTATAATTAAAAAATAAGTGATAATAATTGTGTCTTTGTAAAAGTGACTTTACTGAGTAGGTCAAAATCTTATCAAAGATAAGCTTTAAGAGTCTATATTAAATGAATAATCGCTTGACTAAGTCAGTATTTGTAGTAAAAACTTGACTCGTACAAAAATTTAAGTCATCTGCTGTGTAAGAAAAAATTTCTACTGCATTAATAATTAAATAAAAGTGAGATAAGATTGTTATGTGAAAAATATTGATATAAAACTATTTGTCAAGTATACTTAAAAAAGAATATTTTACGAAAACATTCCAAACGCTCTTTTACATAAGGCGTTTAATACTTTTTGGCTGTTAATCAAGTGATCTTTTATTTAATTCTACTTAGGCTAATAGTGAATTTTTATTGAACAGATAATCCGTTAACTCCAGCTATTCATTTCATTAGAGACTCGAAAAATTCATGGACATTAATCAGTCACGTTCAAATTAAGATACTCGGCTAAACTAAAAAAAGCTATTAAAATTAATTTAGTACTTTACGTCGAAATTCCTTGGTTTCAAGATGAAGAAAATATTAATACTTTTTATTACACTAGCCTTATTTAAAAACTCTATCGCAGGCCGCGATATTCAAGTCGATTGTTCAGACATTAAAAAATTAGCTGTAGGATCAGTTTTTGTTTGGCTTGCCACTGAAAAAACAAAAGATATAGAAATTAAATTTAATTTGGCCACAAACAGTAATCCTGAACCAGTAGAAATTAGGCAAACAAATTGGACAGGACTTTATACCAGTAAATTCAATCCAGGAGCAAAAACTATTTTTATCATTCATGGATTCAAATCCGGTGGCTTAAAAAGTTGGGTAATAGATTTAAAAGATCAACTTCTTAAAGCAGTAAGTAAAAATATTATGTAATAAAACTAAGGCAGATTATATTAACATAAGTTTTTAATGGCCCTGGTAGAAAACTATTCAGAAACTAAACTAAATAACATAGCTGGTCAGATTCCGGTTAATTTTCTACCAGGGAATGCACTGAAAGTGCGTTAAAAAAACTGCACTTTTAAATTATTTTACATAAAAAGTATAAAAATTCACAAAATACAAAATATTCTAATAATTTTCCGATTGAATTAACTATATTTACATTTTTATATGTTACAGAGAGAAGCCAACATTATTCTAATTGACTGGAGTGAAGCTAGTAACCAATTTAATTACGTTAATGCTGCTCGAAACACTGAAACAGCTTCTAATGGGATATACACGTAAGAATTATCTTTTACTTCTATTAAATTTAATAAATTGGTGAAATGGTTTGAAAAATGTAATTATAAAATAATTTCTATCCAATAAGAAATTTTTATGAATTTATTTGATAACCGTATATCTTAAATTTCTTTATTTTATTCATAATTAGATTGTTTAAAGAATTTTGATTAAATTTATATCATACATAAAAATATATAAATTTAAAAAGATATTTATTCCAATCAGATTTCTTGAGGAGTTAAGAGTCGAAATGAATAAAATGCCAATATATCCAAAAAAAACCGATTGGGCTCATTTTCACTTTATTGGCCACAGTCTTGGTGCCCAAGTAAGTGGACAAACTGCATACAAATTAAAGATGGATAACTTTTGGAAAGTTGAAAGAATTACAGCGTTAGATCCAGCTAAGCCTTGTTTTAATAATGTCGACCCAAGTTTGAGGGTTGGTAGAGAAGATGCTGATTTTGTTGACGTTATTCACACTCAAGCAGGTTTAGGAGGCAATGTTGCATTAGGTTTAAGAGAAAGTATAGGTTAGTATGTTTATGGCATTAAACACAAAAATAAACAAGTCAAAAATATTTTTTGATTAAAATTTAGAATAATTATTAATAAAGTTCCTTAATATATACAGCTCATTAATACACATAAATTAAAATTGGAATAATATAATCTTAATCCTGTTAACTTCTATATAGGTCACATAGATTTTTATGTCAATACTGGTACTGAACAACCAGAGTGTATGAGTAAGTCGTAATTACTTTGCTATTCATATTTTTATAATGCAATAAATTTATAATGAAAATGTTTTTATTTTTTAGAAAAAATGGCTCCTATTTGGGACACGATGATTTGCAGTCATAAACTTGCTTATAAATATTTTACTGAATCTGTAGAAAATTCAATTAATAATACATGCAAATTTATTGGTTATAATTGGGACGGAACTGCTCAAGGAGCACAAACGATTTTCAGTTATGTTAGAAGTGGTACAAGTTGTGATAGTTGTCCAGAATTAGGTATTAATGCTGATAAAAGCAATAAAAGAGGAAATTTCTTAGTAATTACTTCTTCAAAGGATGGTGCACATTGTGTTAAGCCAAAAGGTAAATATAAGTTAACATGCTTAATTTATGCAAGCTTTCTATTACACTTTCTCAATTATAAATTAACTTTCAGAATTTGATGATAAAGATACACTTGGCGTGATAAAAGTAATTCAAGTTAGTACATTTTTTACGAATTTATGTAATTATATTTTACTTTAAAATTTGTTATTTATAATAAAACATGTCATTTTTTAGAAATTAAAAGATGCTAAAACTCCGATTGTCAATCCTTATGAAGATAATGATACAGATATTTTGATTGACACGGGAGGTATGTGAGAAGACTGTCATAGCATAAATATTAAAAGCTTTTTCTGTGCCATATTCTCACCTAAACTATATCTTTGTCCTTTTGTATTTTTATATTTTATTATCTAGTATAATTAAATAATATATGAATAATACTAGGATCGTAACCAAAAATTTTCTTGAAATTACAAGTTTTAAATTCATCATTTATATGAAGTAGTATAAAATTTAAAATTTCTATAATTTTAAGAAAAATAATTTGTTATATTCATATACAGTCACAAAATAAAAACCTATAATAATTATTAAAATAACTGGAAATGAACATTATACTGAATCAGTAATATAAAATCTGAGGATTTATTATTATTAATTTTAAATTCAAATGAAATAATAATACTTAATTCCTTTCACTAATTTTTCAGATATCCAGTTTAATTTTTTTATATATGTAACTTCCAGTCTATGATAACAGAATATTTAAAATTTTAAAAATTTTATAAACTTGCTATTTGCTGTGTGAAAATTGCTATATTGATTTATTTCTTTCTTTCTTTCGCTTATTCTGCACACAATATTGGCTTATTTTGCAATAAACACTTATAGTAATTGTACCTACTAAAACTCTTGAGCATGGTACAAAATTTTGGACATAGTTAATTGTCATCTTTCAGAATACTCTTGCAAAATTTCAAAAATTAGCCTGATTTAAAGATGGATTTTCCGTACTCCTGGAGTTGAATTCCTTGACGTACGAATACTTTTCAAAATCGAGATGAAGAATAAAATTTCGGAAAAGTATTCTTAAAGATAAAAATTAATTTCGCTCAAAAATTTGCACGACTCTCAGGATTTTTAAATAAAGATGACTATCTGAAAGTCTTTATCAGAGAATACATTAATTTTGATCTTTAGATTTTATTTTTGTAAATGATCACATAAAAACTGATATAATAAAAGTTATCATTAGTAGATTAAAAATTTTCATTAAAAAAAAAAAAAAAAAATGAAATGTTTATCTCTAATAAAGACTTGAGTACGTTTATATAAAATCTAATTTTTTTATATTTTTTTTTCGAAGCTTCAATTGCAGGAGACAGCGAACTTTACAACAAATCTTCAGCAAGTATCAATTCAGGACATTTTCTATGTTTTTCATTATATTTTTTATTTTTTATATATTCAAAATTAAGTAACGTATTCTAAAATCACTGTGCAGAATAAAAACAAATATGCAAGTCAAGTTTATGACAAACAACGTAAAGATAAAAAACTCGTCTCATAATCCGTTATATAAATTTTAAGAATATTTTCTACATTATTTTGTAATAATAAAAGAAGTCAACTTTTTATCAAATGAACAATATTTTGTAAGCAGAGAGTGTTATTTTTTTTATTTTCTGTGACCTTTATCCTTTAAAATTCTTTTATTTCCCCTTTCTAATACTTACAAAATTACTCATCTCGATAAAACTGGCAAAATCAGAAAACTTTTTGATATAGGTTTAACCAACCATTCTTTAACTGTACGTTCGCATATTTTCTTCTATTAAATACATGAATGATGCTGCGACGTTCGGTAGCGAGAGACGACTTAAAAGCGAGGTGTAAATAATTAAATATTTCATCGGGCGTGAAGACTCATCAGCAACAGCGCGTGTCTACTCGAATGCATAGAAACTCGAAATGTGTAAAATTCAGTGAAGGCGAAACCACGTTCTCCCTTCTGCGTTTCTCACGCGATAAAATTAATTCAAATTGATGTTTGTGTGATAAAGGTTTTAGTAAGAAATGCCTATCGAAGTTTTTATAATATTGCATTTGAGTTTAAGTGAAAGTGTTTATTTTTCACTAAAGATACTTAGAGTATGTAGAGTGATAGTTCCTATAAGTGCTTCATGATTAGTGAATACTTGAACAACATTACTTGAATCTAATAACTACGTAGACAAATTTTTAAAACGCTATATTTTAGTATAAATATTATATCAAAAACATAATGTATACAAAATTAAAATAAAACATTTACATTCCAACCTTTATTCTCTCGAAATTATCTTATTATCTCGTCCCGCATTCCCGCACTCCTAGCAAATATTACTCTAACAAAAACCACTAGACTCTCAACTATTTCTAAACGCCTCGATGCCCGCGATCGAAGCGCAGGCCGTATAAACCGGCACGTCGGCGCGCACAGACGGTAGATAGACGAAACTCGCGCAAAGAGCAAGTCGAAGGAGTAATGGGATTTCCGAGGAAAGCTCGGGCGCGCCCACGTGGACTCGCTCGCGCATAATCCTCGGGATACATCTAAGCTCGAAATTAATTTTGAGGAGGACCGCTCTATATCCTTCGCCGTGCCTTTCGCGCGGCCCATAGGCCAGGCCAGGAGAGAAACGCGAGTTTCGAGCCTTCGAGCTGGCTAATTGGTCGATCCACGCTGGCTCAAGGGGTCCACATGCAAGCGCGCGCATTAATTACGCGCTGGTGGGGAGTCTGGGATGTGTGTGGAAGGTGATGCTTTGGAAGTTTAATTATGTGACGTTTAATAATAGTCTTGATTAATTTGAGCTCTTGAAAAATTTCGAGATTTATGATCTGAAGTATAAATGGACTTTTTTATTTTTAATAAGCGGGTACGGAAATAATACTTAAATTAATGATTAAACAAGCGTTTCAACAAATACCAACGCCTTTTAATTCCGATGAAGAATTCGCACCTAAACGTGAATATGCAAACCGTTTAAAGCTCTAAGAAAAAATACTCTCGACAAGATAATCTCAATTTGAATTAATGAACGCGTAGCTCGACAGTACCAAGAGATCGTCTCTCCGGCCAGCAAGCTGATTTTTGGCGTACCTAAGGTTAAACGTTAAACTATTAACCCGGCGGATTTCGCGACAGGAAAGGGGGGTCGGAAGTTTGGCCATGGAACTGCGGAATGGCAGGAGCCGGAAAATGCGAGCTCGGCTACGTAGAGCGACCTCCTTAGGAACTCTCTGGCATACTATTTTGGGGAGCGGGAAATGTTTAACAACAAGTTGCGTCCCTGGTCGTCCGGGGCAACTGGTAGCGGTGAGCATCCCCCGGCCACTTTCGCTAAGCAGTAAAGTGATGCCAACGTAAGAGAATACTTAATGCAAAAGTTTCGGGAGCGAGCGCGAGTCTGGCTGCGCCTTGTGTACACGGGGTGAGCCATAATTTTGAGCATAGTTAAATGATTGATCCTAAACAGGATTAGACGTGTATTATGAGGAAAGTTTGAGGAAACGATGTTTTAAGGATCAGTTACGCATAAATAAATTGGTTGAAATTTAATAAGAGATGTAAGATGGCTTAAGTAGTGACTGTGGCTGCTACATTATGTATCTATATTAAAGTATTTTCTATTCATTATATTTTATTTCTAAATTATTTTTGTAAGTTGTATATATTGTTACATAAAATGAAAAAATATTTAGAATAATTCCATATAAAAAAAAATAACGATGTCTAGGATATTTCATTTTTAATGTTATTCTTTGAAACATTATTAAAAATAATTTTAAATATAGGTATAATCGATTTTCCGAAACTTTAGTTCAATATTTTATACAACAGAAAAGTGCCATTATCGGAAATTTTGTCGACCTCTTTAATATTTATCAAGAGGAAATTGGTATCGCAAATATTTCTAATAATATAGCTTTTAAATAGAATGATAATGTTTTTAATATATATTTTATTAAAGCGACACTAAAGTATCAAAGATTGATTATTACCAGTTTTATTCTACTCAGGAAAAGTTTAACTAAACATTAAAAATAAGCTTTGAATATGTTACTTTTAGAAACTAGTATAGTTTTTCTACAATAAGAATTTATAGAATATAGAATTTGTATTCTATAAATCTTAACACGAACATTTTGTTGAAAATGTTAGGAAGACGCTCATCAATACTGTAGTGCATTTACCAAAAAACTTTACACTCAATCGCAATAAACTTTTCTACAACGCCAAACAATGCAAAAAAGTCAATGCAGTGCAATAAACCAGAAAACAGCAATAAAAAATCTCATCCCATCATCATCCACACTCGAAAGTAGGCCACGAAAAAAATCGATTTGCACACACTCCCTCCAAGGCGACATAAAAACCCGATAAAACCACAAATTACGCGAAGAAAAAGAAAAAGGCTTGTCGCGAACTTCATCGAGCCCGTGTTTGAAACCGAGAATGAAAAGAGCCCCGAAAAGCTCCTTTAAATTTGCGGCGCCGTTCCCTCGAGGGATCTTCGTGAGTGTACGATCTAGGCTGTCGTATTTTCGTTTGCTTACCGCGCTCTGTACCGACGAACCGAATTTTCTTTCCAGGAGCTCGCGTAGGATCGATCTATTTTGCCGTGAGCGCGAGGAGAAACGAATGGAGTGCGCCGAAACCGAGCCAGCGCGCGACAAACTGCGGAGAAAGGAGGCTGAGCCAAGTTTATCTTGCGCGCTTCCTTTTTTATTTTGTCTCTGCATTTGAGCTGTCAAGATTTTTTACCGCCGGGGAGACGTTTGTTTGGCTGTTTGTCTTTGCTGCAATTTGGGTAAAACCAAAGTTGTATATTTTGTAAGAGTAAAGGATTTATTTTTATAATTTGATTGTTGGAATGTAGTCATTTACAAAAATGAACAGGTTACCAGAAATAATAGTAACAAAAAGAATAATATTTCTGTAAATTTAGAACTTTTTTATTTTTTTTATGCAGTGATTAATAAATTTTAATGATATTTTTAAAAATATACTGAATTGAAATTATAAATGAGCTTGTTAACTTTTTATAAGTTTTACTTTATTCAATTAAAAAAAAGATGTGTAGGTTTAAATAAAAAAAGTAAGAATTTAACAACAAACATATACTTCACTCTGTTTATTGGTCATATTGATAAAAATTTTGTTTGAATTTTCAGTTTACGTTTTGATTTCTACGTTTGCTGGTTCATAAAAGTAAATATATATTTTTATTCTTCAATTTCGTTTATTTATTTTTATAAGTATTAATATGAGTTTAAGTTTAATGAATTATTTTAATTATTTAAAATACATTTGTTTAATTTAAATTTTCAGATAATTCAGTTGTTAAACTGCACCAAGATTAATATTCTAATTAACATTCAAATTTTACAAATGCAAACAATATGCAAAACTGCACCTTAGAGATTAATTCATATTACTTGATACTCTACATATCTAAATTGTAAAGCATGAAATGTTTAAGTCCAATAGACATGATTAATTTAATTATTCCTAATACAAACAGAACCATCAAATTAGCTGTGTTGTGTTTTACTAAATGTAAATTTCCTGCGAATTCTTTATTTCACTTTTATTTGCATTCACTTTGCGCTTCCCCTCTGTGCTCTCAATTTCATTTTAATATATTCTCATATTTTCTGACCTCGACATGCCTATTTCAGCTGCAAGCAACCATTCAACCACCGCGAATCCATAATGGTATTTCTTTGAATATATGCTAATACTTCAAGATTTACTGCTAGTTGAAATTTTCTTTAAAAATGAACATAGTCGTAAAGAATTATTAACAAACTATATTATATATTAAAGATTTGAATATGCGTAATATGTCTCTTTAATAGTGGTTATATTGATTAATTCTTTTAAAATATAAACCTTTCTAATTATATAATTACTATAATTATTAAAACTACATTGTAACGAATGTTAAACATTTTTAATCACTATTTTTAACATCGGCGTGTTTCCATTTTTAATAATAATCATCGTTGTACAAATCGAAAGTAAAATATACCACCTAAAGTATTTTGGATATCTCAAAGTCAACACCAAAATCAATTTAAAACGCAGCCCACACCTCAGGCTCCCGAAAATGGAATTCAGCATCCGTTTTCCCGGCGCATTACGGGCACACACTGCGCGGTCGGTCTGCGAATGTACTCACAAGATAGAACGATATCTAAACGTACACACACCTACACACTTCAGCTCTCTGCCGACGTCTTTCTGGATTTCCTCCTATTGTAAGTATGATCATTTCCCACGTGCAGACCGTATACACACCAAATTCACTTCTCTACCTCGCGAGCCTTTCTTATCCTGGTTATTTTCCTTCTGCTTTTTCATTTATCCGCGCGCAGTTGCGTGCGGGCCTCCTGCTTTAATGAAAACACACCGCGCGTGGATGGCGCCAGATAACTCGACTAAATTTCTGCGCGGCTGAAAACGCAATTCCGCGAGTTCATTTTCATTCGCAGGTGCCGTTTGTGCGGTGAGAATGGGTAACACGCGCTTCGGAATTAAAAGTCGTGTGTAATTTTTAGTTTTAATGTTGCTGCATTGCCGTTTGCTATTAATGCAATCAACGTTGATCGGCACATTTTGCATTAAAATTAGAATGTTGTGTGACTGCTTTTTTGTAATTCATAATTGTTGTCTTTTACGAGAGGAAAAGAGTAGATAGTATTTTTCATAAATCTCAAAAGTTAAATTGAATCCATGCACAAGAAATAATACTTAACTCAACCATAAAGTAAAAAATCACACCTCAAATCCAAACCGTCCACTCCGCGCTTCAATTTCGCAAAGTAAAAGCTCACACTTTACCGAGCGAAAGCGAAACATTATCACCATAAATCCCATAAATCTTCATCGGAAAAACGTTGCGCAAACCCTGTGTGAATCTTCTTCATTAACCCTCGTCCCTGTCCTCGCGGCTCCGTTATAAATTTCGCTCTAAGAAATTTATAGACCAAATCGAAAGAGTTACTCCACTCAGCGCTCACCTTGTGACGTATGTATTAGAAACTCGAGGGAGCCAAGAACGTGAGAGAGTCTCGCTGCGTGCGTCCAGCCGCACGGGTCACTGTAAATCACGATGCGCGCGATGAATTACAAGCGTGGATCCCGCCCACGCGCTACGTATATATATACACACACCTTGCCGAGCGTTGCGGAATTTAATACGGACTCGACTGTTTTATTGAGGGCTCCGCGCAAATTGAGATCTGGCTGCGGGTCGCCACTGGCTTGCACGACGATCTGTGATGGTTCTGAAAGTTCCATTGTGCTCGCGCGGTAAATTTATGAAGATTTGATGGGTAATGCGAGTGCGTGATTGTTTTTGCGGTTGCGAGGATTACGGCTGGAATTGAGCGCGGTAACGGTTCTTTGATCGGGGGATTGGGTTCGATGATTCATTGTCGTTTTGAGAGTGCTGGATGGGGTATTTTGAAAATTGAAGTTTGGGTTTTCTGTATAGGATTGGTGATACTTTATGCTAGAAATGACACGCAGAAACTCAAAATCCAATTTCGTGGTGTTTGTGATAAAAAAAAATAAACAATAAAACATCATTTTTAACTTACGTACTCTGCGAATAGGATGTAGTTCACGATATTTGAGGACTTACCTAGAAAAAAAAATAAATAATTTTATAATTATTATTATAAATGAAATAAAATCATGATATTTTCATATAATAAGATGACATCTAATAACTTAATCAAAATCTGTGAATTTCATTCGAATTATTAACCGAAAAAAACGAACAAAAATGTCAGAAAACTCCCTCCTCCAACAAACCACTTCCTCACGCAAGAGCCAAAAAACTGCTCCCGCGCACAGCTCTTTTCACTAAAGATAGAGAAACCTCTCGCATCTCTTGCCCCTTCGCACAAGATATTAATTTTGCACGCACGTAACCGCTCCAACTCCCGCGCATCACGCACCCACACACGTGTACTCAGCTCTCTCTCCACGCGCGATCTACGATCTCTCGTACCTCCCTCCATTTTTCCCGAAACCCTCTATTAGCGGAGATATATATTTTCTTTCGCCGGAGCTTATCTGAGGCCAGCGGAACACAGCAGAGAGATTCAGCACCTGAGATTCGCACAGCTACACACGCGCTCTTCTCCCTTACTCCGCCCACTGCTCCTCGAATGCGGACTGCCTTTGCAGAGAGCTCTGCGGCTCTGGATTTACGACTGGGCTACCGCGACTGTGGCTACGAGGCGGTCAACGATGTGTTTTCAGAGCGAGCCTGGAACGCGCTGTATATGGATACGAGGGGTTTTACGAGAGCGGAGAAGGTGAGAGGTGTAAAGGTGAGGCGGAAAGTAGGTGAAGATTGAAGACAGCGGGTGATCTTTTTTTTCCCCGGGAACGATTTATGGGAGATGCGCTCGCTGGTTTGTACTGAAAAATTCTGCGCGGCTTTGCGTGTTGCTTGGATTGCTGATGTGGGGAGGATAAAGCTTTTTAGCCTGGAATAAGAATTTATTTCTTTTTCTGTACCGAGTTGTATGGTAATAAAATTAAATTTTATATATTTTGTTTGATTTGAAAATATTTAACACAACTTTTTCGGTTTTATTTGTTTTAAGAAGTTGCTACCACATAAAAAGAACATTATTTGATTTTATACAAAAGCATCGAATACGTATAAAATATTTTCGACGTAAAAAAGTGTATTAAGAAGTTCAGCTTTCAACTCGCAAATTTTCCTCTCAAAAAGTAACTCATTTAGCCACCAGCGCTCCTTTCCAGCCTCACAAAAGTTGCATCGCCACGGCTGTTACTCCGAGCGCGGCGCCTAGAAAACTTCTGCGCTGCACTCGCAAAGCTGGCTCCATATACGCAATTACGCAAAATTTGCAGCAAGCCACCATCCGCGCTCAACACAAAGCTCGAAAAAGCTTCCGCAAGACGGAGCGTATTGGGGGTAATGGAATTAGAGGATAACGAGGGCACTTTTCCCGATTAGCCCACCGTCGTTCTCTATAAGGCCGATAAGAGCCAGCGTCTCCTATGAACATGCGAGCTTATGCTAATCTGCTCTTCTCCCGGCACGTTGCTATAGTATGTATCGCATTGAAGGGCGCGCGGATTCGCGGGAAATTTATGGCTGTCGAGGGTAGAAGGGACGGGAGGCCTGGAAAAGTTGGGAAGGATGGGGAATGAGACAATCTGTTTTTTTTTTTTTTATTGTTGTGGAGAGAGAAAGGATGGCGAGAGGGCTTCTGAAATTTGAATGATAATGAGTGGTGTGCTTTTAGTATCGCTGGGTGAAATGGGATACTGGGAACTCATTTTTATATATATATTGTAAGCATTATTAGAGTTTGACGGTAAATATATATTATTTAATAAAAATTATTGATATCAGTAATAAAGTAAAATGATTTGAGAATCTACCATAATATTGATAATCAAAGTTTAAATTGTATTCGTACAAAGTTTATGTATAATGCGAGATATTTTATTATGTGAAAACTGAATGTGCATAATAAACTAGAATTTAAAGGCGGAATGTTTAGAGAAAGTTACGAGTAGATATAAAACCTTATAGTTGCTTATTATTTTAATTTATGACTAATAATAAGCAAGTAAAGTAATAAAATATTAAAGTTTGAATTTAATTGGTCCGTAAATAATGGTTCTTGATAATTGGATAAACTAAAGAACCTTTAATTAATTATCTGTCTCTAACCATATTATAAAAATATTTAAAAAAATAAATATATTTTAAAAATAAGTTTAAAAAATAAAATATTAGAGTTGGTGAAGATTGCAATATGATGAAATCATAGAATAGTATCAATTATTATAAGCATACGAAAATAACCACGAATCTTTTTATTTTATAATAATGCTATAATTCTTCATAAAAATTCAAGTGTCCTTTTCGATTGGACAAGAGCCACCCCCCGAACAAAGGCATATAATTTCTCCAGTCCTCTTTACAGTCATCTCTACCACATAGCACCCTTGTCGCAAAAATAATGCGAAAGTCTCCCAGCTAAGTGGAGTACGCGCACAGAGAATTTAATGAATTCCAATGGGACCAGGAAAAAGGAAGCGAGCGCGCGAAGAAGATCCGCAAAGAGCAACCTCGTACGGATAAAAATGGTAATTACGATATAAAATAATGTTTCCTTCCCCGCGGGTGCAGGCAGCAGAAAAGGATGATGAACTATAGAACAGCCGAGGAGGCAGAAACATAAAGTTGAGTCATAACTTATAAGTCGTTCGAGGCTAAATGGCCATGGAATGGAGATTACGCGCGAAATTTGTAAATAAAATTGTTGTTAAAACCTACACCCAGATGATACTTATATTTTATAATTTAGCCTATAAATATAGATATTGAAACATAGTTGTACAAATACTTTGTTTCAATAATCAATTCTAAATTCAAAAATTTATTTGTAGTATAGACCTTAGGGTAAGATACCACAACTTTTATCGACTTTTGTGTACAAAATTCATAATTGTTGTTAAGTTTAAGATACTAAATAAAAAAGTTTTAACACTTTTTGTAATGCTTTCTTTAGTAAATAATATTTAATGTTTCAGCATGTAAATTAGTTTTGGAACATTTTCTTTATTAACTAAGATACCTTACTTTGAAAATTTATAACAAGTTATAGTGTTCAAGCAAACTATTATAAAAGACATCTTTTGCAAGGCGCTATTTTAGGTAATAACAACCACCCGAATGGAAAATTGAAAAGGCTCTAATTAAGGTCTTTTTTAGAACACAACGAAATTTCAAACATTAAGTCTAACTAATTAAATTTCTATTCGGGCATAATTAAAGAACAATAATTCCCCTTGCGAATCCATTAACTATTTCTTTACCATTTTAAATCGACAGTACCAGCAAAATAAAATGCAACTCCAAGATAGTAGGAAAAGCTCGCGCATGAAATAACAATAACTCCTGCCGTGGGAAATCGCTAAATTGCTTTTCCGCGGAGCTCCCGAAATGTATCGCCCATAATTAAGGTGCGCCATGCGCGCGCGCTCCCGACAAGTAAGCGAGAGAGCGTATCGCTCTGCATAAATTAGCGCAGTGGGAAGCGATTTATACCAGGACGCGCGCGGTACACGTCCTCGATAATGAAAAGGTTAATCAGGCGACGTAAAGTGTGCGCGAATGAGGATCCACCTCTGACGATGCCATTAATGTCAAGGAAGCGCGAGAGTTGGAGGGTTGGGGGGAGATGGTTCATTTTTAATTTGGGAGTATTGGATTAGAGAGATATTAGAGAAATTTTGGTGTTGGATGAGGTCTGATGAGTTGAAGTGAAGGTAGGTTGATGTAAGAAAATGTGGAGCGTGAAATTTCAAAGGTATGGAGTTCGTACATAGTAGGGATAAAAACTATTAGGCAAATTTAGTCATGGATTCAAAATTGTTCACTGGTTACTATTAAATACGAATGAGTAATTTATTCAATTTAGAAAAAAATCAAATTTTATTTAAATTGAGAATTTCTGGAATTTTTCTTTTAATAAACATTCTTAATAAATTCACTTCAGAAAAGGTATGATTGAATTAAGGGTATATAGCTAAGCAGATTTTTGAAAATATAGTTGACAAGCTTTGTTATTAATAATGTAAAATTAATATTACACTTCAGTATAACAATTATGAAAGCCATTTCACAATTTAAAATTATATTATGCCAGTATATCATTTTAAATTATTGACTCAGATTCAATATTAAGATAAAAGGTACTCACAAACTAGCAGCATTAACTCTCTCGATGTTTATGGGTAATATTAATGTTTGGTTAGTTTGAATATAGATACGAATATACTACATTAAAGCAACAATTAACTGCTTGTGCTTAATTAGACATAATAGACACGAATTGCTTACAATGCAGACTGTATATGAAATTACAGGAGATTGCACAAAGTTATGTGTTCGTAAACTTTATAAAGGACTATAATAGGACAAGGTAACAAAGTAAATAGATACCCAGTTCTAGGTCATTTGATACACTTGATATCTTGCAAAACAATTTTCTAACATTTTCTGTTAAAAATAACAATCTAGAAAACTCTTATTCAAAAAAAGATAAAAGTAACTACTATCTGCCTAAGTTAATCTTACTCAGCTCTTGAAGTAAGTCCCTAAACGAAACACATAAAGAGGCACAATACTGTTTTAACCTCCATCAGTCACGAAAAAGGGGCGAAGAATGCCCAAGGGCTCCATCAGAGTCCTGCCACAAAACCCTTTCTCCTCTCAGTTCTATTTTTGCAAAACCCAGGCACAGAACGAAGATGCTTCTGTTGTAGGCAGAAGCGATTAAGACGCATCGGTTTATAATTATACCACGCAAGCCCAAACTTGCTGTTGGCCTCATTTTGTTAGGCGAACCTGCAAACTTAATTACTATTTAATGAAACTCCTCTACCGAGAAATGAAATCCTTATCTAGCACGCTGGCTCCTTACATGCCCCTTTGGAATATATTCGTTCTATCTGCCTTTCCCCGGCCACCACTGTGCCGGCTGTTACACTTACTAATCATGCAGACTGTATTAATATTAATTGGTACAAGAAAGCACTTGTTGTGAGTTGTTCTAGAATGACAGACAACCATTTTTTTATAAACCATACTTTAAAACAATTTTATTTCTAAAAAAAAGTATAAAAAATAAGCCAACAACTCAATATAGCTCTAACACGTCGAACCAAACCATTCAGCGCTTTTTCTCACACAATAAAAACGAATCCCATAAGAACGACCATTCCGCGTCACTCGCTCGTAAATCCACACTGCATCTCCCAATAAGTATTTCCAGCCTCGGGCTTATACTCAAGAAAGCCTCCCCTCTTACTCGTCCTCCAAAAGGCCATTAAGACCCGTTCAATTCAAGTCCTCTAATCTCGAAGATGACGCGGGGAGGGAGGATGGAGGGGGGGGGGGGGGCATTTACCTCAGCGCTCCCGAAAAAGGGTCGACTGCGCGCACTGTCTGCATTGTGCACCGGCGGCAGCTTTCATCCATTCTTCGCTTGAAAGTAGAAACGTCGCTGCAGAGCAGAGAGCAGCTAGGAATATATGTATGTGCCGGCGCTGAGGTGAATAAAATATAGGAGGCAGAGGGAGGAAGTGGATGCACAGGCTACGGCCTTCGCCGCGGCGAACGTTGACTTGTACCACTCCGCGCGGATAATGCAATTGGCTGCGTGATCTCTTTTCTTTTTGGATCCTCGCTTTTTTTTGGTTGATTAGCACATTCGTTTAGGATAAACCAAATTGTTCACGGTGTTAAGAGGATGTAGGTCGTAGAATTTGAAAAAAGAAATAATCAATTACTGAATGTAAATAGAATTTGTAAATACAGTAGTTTTTAACATTTTTTATCTTGTTTCTATTTTAGATTGATGTTATCATGTTTTAGCGGGTATTTCGGTAATTAAATTAACAGTTAATTTTTTTATTTATTTTTTGTTAGATATATAATTAGTAATATAATTTTTATAATTATTTACTCTTTTAATAGGTTACGATGTAACCAAAACCTAAGTAAAATAAACTAAATTCATACGATTAGTCTTAACTAGTCAACATTTTTCACAAGGTAACACAGCTTTTCTTTACGTAATAGACTATAAGAAAAATTCAAAAAGGCAAAAAATACAAAAACTTTTCCTACTAAATTTGCGAAAGGCAAACGATAGTATCTTATATATCCGCGAATAATTGCACCAAACATACTTAGAATAAGAATCCGTAAATAATATTCGCCTCTTCTATCTTTCTCTGTATAGTCATCCCGCGTACATTAAGTTATTCAAGCACACGAAGAAGCAGCGTGTTGCTCCAATCTCGTTCCCCGAAAATCCGATAACCGACGTTTCTACCACTTCTTTGTGCAAACGCTTTTTTCTCTCCCCACTGCAATTTTCTGTCGAGGAGTCGTTATATTGGCTGCAGGAGCAAGCGCTTCGACATCTAATTTCCGCAAATCCGAAAGAATAACGCGCGTCACGTAGACGGTGAAATCGAGTGTGTGTACGAGCTGACTTTTATTGCAGTTCACATGTTTCTTCTATTGTACAGCTTTATTTACAGGTTCGAAAGAAGGTAGAGTAGAGTACAGTAAGTCAAGGGCCCGTTTTTATATTGCAGTATAATAATTTTGTGAGTATTAATAAATAAAATGTATCATATAACAAGTTGATTAATTTAAAAAGTAATGTTTCATATGTTCATATGTACATAAATTAATGCAGATGCTGAAAAAATTAAGTATTTAAAATGCAATTTAATTGCAAAGCAATTATGCGTTAAAAAATATTCTAACAATAAATCGCAAAATTTTGATTTCGCGCACAAAATTTATTATTGATCCTATTTCGAACTATTCCAACCCATTCAACTGCAACGAGTGCGAAATATCATACAGAGCCGTAATTATTCGGCGATGAATCCCATTTTCATAATCAACTTTCTCACATCAAAGCACTTTTTGCGACTTCTCACTTAAATTCGGTGTGGATCCGCAGTCGACAAAGGTCGCTTTTCCCGTGCGGCGGCATTCGATTCGATCGGCTTTTGAAATGCACCGCGCACGCTGATGGCACGGCGAAGCTTTATGGCGCTGTCGCATCGAATTCGGTTTACGACTTCAACGCCGCGAGCACGCACGTTATGGGATTTTCACCTCTCTCTTACTCTCCCTCTTTCTCTCTCTCTCTCTCTCTCTCTCTCTCTCTCTCTCTCTCTCTCTCTCTTTCAATGCGTGATTTTGTTTCGATCGACGACCCCCGTCAAGGGTAATAAAAATAAGCTGCCGCAAGTTTTAAAGTAACGCTTTTTGTTTCGGATAGAGAATTGTCCAGCGTCATTAAAGAGCATTTTTAATTTTAATGGCCGGTGAAAATGCAATTTGCTGCAAAGAATGATTTGACGGGAAATGATCTACAATATTGTTTTGAAGACTGTTAAAAAAAATATTGTTTCGGAATGGTATTGAAAATGATGGCGATAAAATGAAAATGTTATAGTTTGAAACAGTTTTCACAATAATAAAATATACTATTTTTCATTTTTTTCATTTGTTTAAAATATGAAATTTAATATTCCTTTTTTTTATATTAAAAAACAGTTGTTCTTTGATACTTCATGATTTTAAAGTGCTGATTTTCACTATTAATTTTAGAATTTATAGATTTGAAAAACATCTATTAACATTAAATTGGGTCACCGAGTTTTCGAATCGAACCTTTGACATTAATCAACAAACAAAAAATCATTTCTGCAACTGATAAATTTGTTTTATTACTGCACGTTTTTAATTAAAAACAAAACAAGTCATGAAATGGAATCTAGCTAAACTGTCCATTATGAAATTTATTTAATTTAACTAAATTTAAAATTAAATAACAAAATTAATTAATTACAAAAGTAACTATAATCCTAAAGAAGCATTGTTAACGAAGTATTTGAACTTTTACACCCATCTCTTGATCTTCACTCAGCAATTTCTCAACAAATTTCCAACCTGCAGCAGTAAGGGCGCAGCACCTGGAAATTCGATCTTGCGAAATTGGCCCTTGTAGCTGCTGTCGTGCGTCATCAATCTATTCGGCGCCGGAAAATCGCCTTATAATTAACGCTGCCGATGTACGCGCACAGGCAAGCAAGCAAGCAAGCAAGCAAGTGCAAGGGTTGAACCATTGTTCGTACGTTGCTCGACGCTGGAGAGGACAGGAAGAAGAGGATCCTCGTTGTTTTCGAGGGAAACGCGCCGTGGACAAATGAAGGAGAGTCAAAGAGGAATTTAATTCGATGAACACGGGATGGTGCAAAAGATAGTTTTGATTTTACTTTGAAAAGAGTTTTCGAAGTTATTAAAAAAAGAAGAAGTAATTAGAATGGTAGACTAATATTTACATTTCAGGATTGATGTTATGATTACCTTCAATTCGTACGACATACGAATCTTTGTTCGATGTTGTAGAAAAATACGAATCAGTTTTAATAGATTAACAATTAAACATTTAATCAGAAAATAAGAAAGATACATTCTAAATAAGACAGAAGTACCATACATAATAATTATTTAAGCTTCTAAAGCTCCACATTAACATTTATCAATATTTTACAACTACTCTGACAGTTCATTCTTCGTAACGAGCCAGATAGTACCGAAAGCTCGTAAGAGCTGTAATATAAGTGCTGGATGGAATATTTAAGACGTGACACAAGTAAAGACTCTCAGCGGCACTGCGCGTACTATTAAGATCAAAGAACGAAGATAAAGAGAGAAATACTTCTGCCGAAGAAGGAATCTCTTCATGAGAAACTGTACTAATTGCGTAACAACGTAGAAAGCGAGCTTCAAACAGGGTTGAATATACGCACGAAAAGATGAAAAGGAGGAAAACATTTTATGCGTAGTACTTTCACCCCTTTAGACCTTTGAGAGTATAATGCTGTTCTAACGATTCACCTGAATATCCTCTGTTTTTAATTTTTAATTTGCATTTAGAACAACTTGTTAGAAATGCGGCTTTATGTTTCTTGATCACTGACCGAGAAATTCCTGGCTTAGTAAATTACCAGGTAATTATCTTTGTGTTATGCAAAAGTGTCTTCTTATTAAAATTAAAAGTTGTGATTAATAAAACCTTATCTTATTTCATAAAATTTGTTCTAAAGTTTTGTAAAAGTTTATATTTCATAATAATGTACTTTAATTTATAGGAATATATTATTTAAACTTTTGAAGTGTTAACTTTTTATGGTGTGGTAAATAGACAAATGAGACAAAAAAATGAAAACGGGTGATGGGAAAAGGCTAACGTGAATTCTCCGCATTTAACCTTCAGAGGACCGACATTTGTGATATCTCTAAGAAAATAGTCAAAAATGTGGCATATGATATTACCAATTGATTATGGAATGAAGATCAATCATGGGTCAAGCCACTATTGTGGCTTTCCGGTCCTCTAAAGTTTAAGGTGGCTTATTCGGCGTTTGAGGCCGTATCAAGCGAGAGGCCTCGCTTCAGGGCGGCATCGTATCAATGCATATTGATGCATATCAATGCATATAATTGTTTATTTCTTTATGTTAATTGTACATATTATAGCCACATTTAAGTATAAGAATAAGAAAACTGCCAAAAAAGCGCTAACAAAAATTTATTAGCCTAACCTAGACACATTACATAAGTGATATTCATATTTTTCACTGTTTTCTCAGAAACCAAATAATAATAAAATTAAAATAATATTATCTATTCGAATTTAGGAAAACAGTCGTTTATTAAACTATGTATTAAACTGATGACTTTTCGGTAGCGATTTTCTGAAAAATTAAGTGAATAACCTAGGTATTTCTACATAGAAAATGAGTTTGGTCTCCAAATTTCAAAGATTTCTGTCATTTATTTAAAAACCACGAAAGCCACCTTAAAACGCACATTGTTTTCATTTTTTCTCTTTTTTAAAGTGGTCTGTAGAGGTTATGTACACTGTGAGGGCGCTGCGAAAGTGTTGCGTTATTTTTTGTAACTCAATACTTTTGCATGACATAATATTTCGTTACCCGATGCTTTTACATATGACCTTTATTTATAACTTTTATACTTTTACTTTTTACTTTATACTTTACTTTTTCTTTTACTTTTGTGCAAAGGCATAATCATTGGATTACATGGAATTTTCCGAGCATAAGCGATAAAAAATAACTTCTATTTAAATCAATTCAAGTTACTTAAGATAATTTTCTTAAGATATTGAAAATTTATTACAGTGCCTTTTCCAGAAATTAATTGTATAAATTGTGTGAATTCTTTTCTATTGTAGATTTAATATTTATACAATAGTGATTGTAAAAAAAATTTCGCTTGAAGCACTTTATCACAGAAAGTCGATATTATAGGATAAGAACAAAAAATATTGACATTATCTGTAGTTAAAATTGTATTTGAATTCTAATTCAATTACATATGAGTAATATAAATTTTAAGTACAATTAATAAGTAAGAAATAAATTTTGAAAACAAAATTGACAGAAATTACGAAAATTAAAAAAATATTACTTCATTTAAATTAACTCAATTAATTAGGTTAAAAAAGAATGAAAACTGCAAATTTTATAAAATTAATTCGCGTTTCAAAAAATCAAGTGAGAATACAAATTATAATAATTATCTAGTCAAAGCAAAGAATTTAAATAAACATATACCTTATGCAAAGACATTATGTTTGT
Source organism: Eupelmus azureus (assembly GCA_030522685.1). Classification (NCBI taxonomy): domain Eukaryota; kingdom Metazoa; phylum Arthropoda; class Insecta; order Hymenoptera; family Eupelmidae; genus Eupelmus; species Eupelmus azureus. Next base: position 43,259 of record JAPYZA010000431.1, read on the forward strand.
GTAATTTAAATAACAGATATCAGTGGCCAATACAAATAGTCTGCAACGAGTCATTAATTCGATGAACTTTGGAACTGTAGACACGTTGATAATTATTACTTGTTCTTTTGTTAACAGAAATTTGCAATTCTCCACCCATAACTAGCTTATCCAATTTTTTCTCTTTCCGAAAATACCTTTTACATCATTCCAAATATGACCCGAATAAGTGCTTTTTCAAAGAACCATTTTCTCTTTGTTCTTTGTTTGTGCCAATAAATCAAAGCTAATTGTTCGATACGAGTGCATATAATTACGCCCAGCATTCACAGAACGACCAGTATTAGCATCAATAAAGCCTCGATATTGTTCATAGAGCGTACCGTCTAGCCTACCAGCGTCTTATCACGATATCTCTGCCATTTGTAGAATGCGCGATTCGCGTTAATTACACGCTCGCGCGGGGGACACTTGTTGATCTCGCGTCTGCGTTCTGGCATCGCCGAAGACGCGAAAGCAAATTTTGATCTGCTGTGATCGCTGCTGTTTGTTATGTGTACATTATATGCACTTCAAACGCGAGTTTATTCGGATTGATTTTTCGTATTTTATAAAGATTGATCATTAAAATCTTTTGTAGGAAAGATTTATAGTTTCGTACTACATTTCAGAAAACAAAAAATCTACAAGTGGTTCATTAGGAGGGATCAACAGAAAAATGGAAATTAAATTGTTTGACTGGTAAAGTAATATGGTAATATTTCTATGAATAGTCGTTTAATGATGAATGAAAATTCTTAAATAAAAAAACCGCAGCTATAATCATTTTGACGTAATTAACTTTTAAATGAATAATAGTCAACAATCTAGGATTGAAATTCAAAAATAAATTTTAGCATCGAAAATTAATTAAGGCATAAATCAAGTTAGCAATCTACAATTTCAAGATATCAATTATCAAAAAATCTTCAATTTAAATCAATGTGTCGTATACAAGAATATTTAATCTTTTACGGTATAAAGAATTTCGGAACTGACAGTACAAAGAGTAACGAGCCACAGACGATTCAAGGCACTCGCACGTTGCATTCCATCGCGTACACTACGTGCATGCATAATCGATTATACGTGATAAACTTATACGGTATTGACAAAAGAGTACTTTGGTAGGTGATTTCAAAGTTCTATAAATTAAATTTGAAAAATGCGTAGATACACTTTGAGCATGAAATATCTTTTAATGAAAATCAGTTAGTAATTAATTCTTTATTTACTTTCTGTTTGTTACTTTATTTATTTTTTTTTTATTTCTGAAAGACAATTATTACAAAAACCATGACTTTCATTTTTAGTATATGCTAGTTATCTTTTTGTTTATGAGCATTTTTGAACAATACACAATTTTTCATGGAAATACATTTACATTTTGCCACAAAATGGAAGTGATTTTTAATATATAATTTCTTGATCAAATTTAATCAGTTATAAAATTTTTAAATGATGTAGTTGATAATTTTAATAAAGATAAATAATACTTTAGAAGAATACAGCAATTCTAGTTTCAAAATGAAAAGAAATTAATAGTAATTTAAAAAAATGTGTATAAATTACGTTTGGCAATAAATTGTTTTATCCGTACAAATAAAAACTATCAGATTTTCTCTCAATACGAGCTGTAAAAAGTATAAAAAGGCTTTAAATTTTTCAAATTCAAACTGCTATAACTTTGGATCAACTTTAGTTCCGATAAAAGGAAATTAAAGTTTATTCTACTTTATGAAACTTAAATTAAGATTAATGTAAACTGAATTTCAGTTTTACGAGAAGCTATTTTTTGAAAGAAAATACTGACATTTTTGAGCATATTCAATAAAACCTTGAGATGGGTATTATTTTGACTCAAAAAGATCCTGGAAAAGTTTCAGTAAAGATCTTACACATCCCTGTTACTTTCCTCCCAAGAGTAATTTTTTGGTACCAGAAATTGATTCCCAAAGCTCCAGTGAAATTCTCTACCCCGAGCTACGACACCTCCTATTTAGACTTCGACTCCCGTGAACTCCGTGTTAATCGAACGTCCAGTCACTCAATCATGAATATAATATAATCTTCAATCACACGACCCCAGAAAAAGTTTCTCCATCATTCCGCTTATATACCGTGGCGGAATATCGATATACGTGCCGCTGGTGGCCGTCCACCGGAATCTCCGATATTCCAATCGGGAAATTCCGCACGCACGTCCCGCAACTGCAGCGAGGAATTCAGCTCCCCTCCCCCTCCTCCTCCCACGGTACCCATGATCGATCCGAATCCTGATCGGCCTTAACTTCCCGAATAAGCGCGAATCTCGGCGCTCAGCCATCCCTTTGTTATGGGGCCGCGCGCGCGCGTGTCGGCGGCGCACACCGGGGATTGCCGCGCGCGTCTCTCGCGGAAATGAAGGACGCTAGCGGAATTTCCACGACGCGTTTCGCTTCAGGATTAAAGCGACCGATGACGAGGATGAAAGGGACGGCCCGGGAATAGGCGGAAAAGGAACGGGAGGAACTTTCGTTATTTTCATTGGATGCGGATGTGGCGACGCGTTTAATTGGAATGGAGCGAGATTCGCTGGGCTGTTGGGGAATTAGAAGACTAGAGAAGTGCGCTAGCGGAATTATTTCGTTGAATGGTAGCGTGAAAGATGTTAATGATAAGATTAATGAGTAATACAATGGTCGCTCTTGTCTTTTTACTTCGTTTAAGAAAAGAGATATATTTTTGACTCATTTGAGGTGCGGAAGAGAATTTCGTGTATTGTTTGGTTACAGTTATAGCATGAAAAATTTTGGCTCCCGTATTATTGACTTTATCCGATTACTCAGGATAAGCTCTGTGAGGCTATGTGAAACAGTATATGAAAGAGGTCAAAGCGATTATTGATGAAGTTGAAAACAATTTTGAGTTTTTTCGTTAAAAAAAAAAATACATAAGAATGCGATTTTCAAGTTTCTGAAGTGTTATCAAAATGATTTGTGAAAAAGATTTGAAATATTAAAAGAACAAAAAGAAATTTTTATATTCTTAAATTTATAAGACATTCACAAATGTATTACTATTTGTTGTAATGAAAAGTAAAAAAGTATATACGTAAATATGTATGCAAAGATTTATCACTTAATTTATCAAACCATAGTAAATTCGATGCAGAACAATAAATAGATAATAGATATAAGATGGATTAAGTTTTCTTTTTTAATCTAAAAGAATGCATATGATTATTTTAAAGGTGGCAGCAAGAAAGGAATAAACTGCTAATGTTAAACTTGTTATTTATGATTATCTTGTATATTACATCATTTTTTCCTGCATCAGCACTATCAAATATCAAACCTTTTGAAAAAAACTCCCAAGGTTTTTACAAACTTCATCCATCCGAAAAAACAACTGAACGGTACCAACGTGTAAGAGCATAACTAAATAATTATGTATTTATTTTCATGTCTTTATGTATAACAATAAAATAAATTTAAAATATTTAGGCTGCAGTCGCAACTAGTTCTCCCGAATGTGCGGAAGTTGGTAAAAAAATATTAGCAAATGGTGGATCTGCAGTAGATGCGGCAATCGCTACTCTTTTATGTGATGGCGTAGTCTCTTTACAAAGGTAAACACTAGATATTATAAATCTACTTGAACAAATCAGCATTTAAAATCTTAAAAATAGTAAATTATTTTGATTTCAAGTATGGGTATCGGCGGTGGATTCCTAATGACCATTTGGGATGCCTCTGAAAAGAAAGCATACTTTTTAAATGCTAGAGAATATGCTCCCAAATCAGCTTGTGAAGATATTTTCTCTGAATATAATAGGATTAGTGCTATTAAAGGTAAATGTTCTTTTTCTTAATTTTACATGATAGTATATAAGCTATTTAATTATTTTATTACTAAATGTTAGGAGGTAAAGCTGTAGCAATTCCTGGAGAAATTGCCGGTTATTGGGAAGCTCATCAAAAATTTGGGAAACTACCGTGGAAAGATCTTTTCGAGGATGCGATTAAATTTTGTGAAGAAGGAACCTATATATCGAGATTTATAGCTAACGATATTAACAAAATTAAAGAAGATCTGAATGAACCAGAATTTTTATCATTAAAAAATCTTTTAATCAGTTCGTCAAACTCTAAAGAATATATAGATGTAAGTATTAAAAGTATTGTTTTAATAATAATGCTAATAAATTAAAAATATTTTATACTAGAATAATAAATTAGGTAGGTGACAAAATTAAAAGGAAAACATTAGCTCAAACACTAAAAAAAATTAGAGATTATGGAGCAGAAGTTTTTTACAAAGGAGAAGTTGCTGAAAATTTAGTTAGAGATATTCAAAAAGCAGGAGGGATTATCTCATTAACAGATTTCATAAATTATAAGTAAAGTTAATATTTCTTTTTTATATGGAAACCAGAAATGTAAAAGTAATCAAATATATTTATTTAGAGCTCAGTGGAAAGAACCTATCAATACAACAATTAATGGAAAAATAATGTATTCTGCTCCGCCACCAGGATCAGGTGCAGTGCTTGGCTTTATAATGAATATTCTTCAAGAGCTTATACCATCACCAAATAAGACTGTCATGTGGCAGCGAATAGCTGAAACCTATAAATGGGCTTTCGCTAGAAGAGGTGAATTAGGAGATTTTATTGAGAGGCCCGAATATGCAAGCAAAAAATCTAAATCGGATTGTAAAATCGATTTAAATAATTATAAAGTACTTAAAGAGGCAGGTTATTCTTTTGTAGAACGAAGCCTTTCAAAGTGGGATAAGGATTGCTTAATATGTAAGTATAATACCACAAAATTCACGATATGATGATAGCAATCTAAACTATAATATTCAAATTTATCTACAGCAATAGCTCTAAAGAAATTATTAAACAAAAATTATGCCAAGAAAATTAGGGCTCTTATTAAAGACGACGAAACATTTAACGATTACTCGCATTATCAAGTAACTAAAGAAGGTAGAATGGACATGGGAACTTCTCATACTTCCATATATGCAGCAGACGGATCTGCTGTTTCCGTAACATCTACAATCAATCAAGTGTACGTATTTTTACCACATTTCTATAATATAATAAATAATTTTAAAAAATTCCGTACATTATTCTAAATTTATTTAAGTAGTAATTTTGTAGTTTTGGCTCGCTTGTCCTTTCTGAATCAACGGGTATAATTTTGAATAACGAAATGGATGACTATTCTTATCCCAACATCAGAAATGGATTTGATATAGAACCATCCGAATTCAATTATGTTAGAAATGGAAGCAACACTTTACGACCAATGAGTTCAATGTCACCCACTATAATTGTAAGTTACTTTTGCACATATTGAATACGCCTGCTTGAAATTGCATATATAATTGAATTTCTGTAATTAAGTTAAATGAAGACAAGACGGTTCGGCTTATTATTGGAGCAGCTGGGGGTACAAAAATTACAACAGGAATAGCGCAAGCAATCATCTTCAATCTACTATTAGATAAAGATATCAAAGAAACTCTTGATCATCCTAGAATACATCATAATGTTAGTGACTTAAATTATTAAACAAATTATTACACACTTTCAAAAAACATACTATTTAAAAAACAATAATTATGTAATTTAATTTTAATATTAGCTTTGGCCAATGGCTGTTCAAAGAGAACCTAACTTTGACCCAGAAGTCATACAATACTTAAAAAATATTGGACACGATATTGAAAGTTGGTTAATAATGGAGAACACTTTGGCGGCAATAGCTGTATATGGACCAAATAATATTGTCGCGAGTGCTGATTATCGACGAGAAGGTGGAGTCAGTGGCTATTAAATGTGTGAAGACATCTTAAAATGTGATTTGATTAGTTGGGAAGTAAAAATATACTTCAGATTATGTATATTAATTATTATATGTACAGGTATATATTTATGAATGATTATTAATTTTATACAATACTTCAAAGATTGTGCATGCGATGTTTAGTAGAATTTAAAAACCAAGTATTACGTTTTTATTTTTAATTTATTTTATTATGATTTTACTATTTAAATTATTCTTTCGATTAGAAATTTTTGTAATTATTAAGTGCTTTTTTAAAATACTGTATTAATTTAATTTTAGAATATCTAATACTGTAGATTATTCGGATATAGATCCTAATTTATCACTAAAATCTCTATTTCGAGCCACAAGATTAACCGTTACTACACTCAATCCACCAACTCTCTTCCGCATTCAATACGAAGACCACCGGCTTTGCCGTGCCATCGACGTGCGCAATATTTAAAGGGCGTCGGCTATTTATGCATCTGAAATTTATTGTTCACGAGCGTCGTTTAAAAGCGCCCTCGTTGTGTAATCCATATGCGCTGGGGTCGTTACTTTGCGCGGAGCCCGCATGCACGCGCTAGGGGGAGAAAATTTGCAAGTGAAACGACGCGTTCGCTGAGCTGATCTTGATTTTTAGCCGTTCAATCATTGCGCTTTTTTCGCGCTTCTTGTTTATGCATTCGCAGGTTGAATTGTTACACCGAAATCAGACTACATAGCGTCTGATGGCTTTATTCCAGCTTTTCTATATGTACATATAAATGTCATCTAGATGCATGTTCGGTCACATAAATTTGATTTAACGTTAACAATGAATTATTAGCAATATATATAGCAATAATAAAACTTTATACATATGATATATAATGTGTAATATTTTTATTTACGCTGTAAACAATAATATTAATTATATTAATAATAATTATTCGATATAGTGATTTACACTTTTATAGCCTAACTTTGCAAACTTAAATCAGATCTCAAGATAATCACTGTTTGGAATATAAGAGTTTTAATTTTCAATCTCTAATTTAGCAAAATAATAAAGTTGATTTAAAAAAAATATTTTACTTTGAATTAGTTAGTAAAACTCAATTGAATTATGAAATTAAATTTCGCATAAATAATAATAGGTAGACTTTTTACAGCAGCTATACAAAATTACATTGATTTTGGTAAAATAGAATTTGGATTTTGAAAGTTTGCCAAAAAAGCACTCTATGGAATCTTTGAAAATTTGAAATATGCTTTATAAAGTAATTATGGAAATTTTTACTGCAATCATTTTTTAAAGTTTGGCAATTTTGAAACTAAGAATGTTTCAGCACACTGAAACATTAAGCAATAAAATTCTTTTTCTTATATTGTAAACAATCTTATATTATTAAAATACTTGTATTGATAAATTTAAAACAATATTATTAAAATGTTTTTGTGTTCTTTTCTTGATTAAATTTTTGTTGACGAATAGATAAACTAGAATATATCCAGCAGCCATTTTCCTCACTACATTTACTTTTTTATAAATAAATTCTCAAAAATTCATGTGATATAAGTGGAATGAGTTTTATAAGTTCTACCTCGTAGTATAATATAAAGTTACTCTAATTGCTCTTCAGTTGTCGTGGAATTTTATTACTCTAAACCGTACAATCTGCTATTACAGCTTAATATCCTAGCAGACAGGGCTTAATTTATTCCACAAGAGGAGAAAACGAAAAAATATATATGTAAACGAAGGAAAAAGAAGTGAAATAGAAAAGAAGGGGTCGCGAAGATTTAAAGCAGTAAAGGTCGACGTCTGAAAAATGTCTATATAAATTAGATATTTATGTGTCTACGAGTCTCAGATATTTCAAGGGTTAGGTTAAATGAGAATTCTAATGTTCAAGGGGTACGATATTTATTACTTAATTAAGAAACAATTAATCGTAAAGGATTTTTCTTGTTTGAAATTTACAATTACAAATTGTTCTAGGTATCTTACATTAAATTGTTGTATTTGATATTTTAATATTTTATGCAAAAAAAAGTAGATTGTTTTTTTAAAATAAACAAAAAGTGGTTTTTCTATCATATATATCTACTATTCCAATTTAAAATCTATTATAAGTATTCATTTAAAAATACCTTTTATTTGTATTTTTGGTGATCATCTATAATTTAAATAAACTAAATAAATAATTTTTTTTTTTTGCTTTTTCCTAAACCATATGTCATTTATTTCAAACATTCTATCAGTCTATTGTCACTTCATTTTTAAAACCAAGAAGCTTCCATAGCCAAAAAGATAGAAAGAGAGAGAGAGAGAGAAAGAGAGAGAGAGAGAGAGAGAGAGAGAGAGAGAGAGAGAGAGAGCCAAAGATGCGATGGCTTTTAATTTTTTATCCAATTACATTATATACCCAAGGCGTTGACGTAATTTACGTCGAAGTCTAGGCCTTTGTCACACTGCTGTCACCATCCTCTCTTGTCCCTCAGGAGACACCACTAAATTTATCGAAAACTAAATTTGGGGGTGGTATAACGAAATAGGGCAATGTGATTTATGCGACCACTTAAGATTCATACCATTCTTTTTTTCGTTTTGCCTTCTTAGAGTAATCATATAAATTGTATTCAAAATTATAATAACTATACCGTCATTATAAAATTAAATGTTAACTTTACGGTTCCAAGATGTTGGAAGAACAATGAGAGTTTTATTATAATTAGACATTGTTTTAAAAGGTTATAAATAATGGATCTGACTTGTTTTCTTTTTTTTTAATTTAAATATATAATACTTTAATTACAGCACATTTAGATACGTAAGTGAAAGACTAAACATGCATTTTATCTAAATATTTATTCTTTCATGGGATATCCGCTCTTTCAAACTTATCAGAATACATATATTTCCAATATTAAAGTAAACTATTGTAAAAATATCCAAAATTTAATAACTATTTTTAAATCTGGATCAGTTTTTGTAACATTTTTTGACTATTACTCATCCAGGAATATTACTTTCTTCCAGAACAAGATGACAATATATCCTTTTATTGCTTTGGCGCAGTATTACAGGCCCTTTTTCGGTGATTTACGTTGTTAACCAAGATTTATCTTACTCGAAAAACCGAAGAAAACCCCACGGCTGTGAAATTTATCCGAGTTGAATTTGGTGAGCGGATTGTGCAAAGTTAGAATCGTTAAATTTAAAATGTGATTACCTAAATTAATATGTACAATACATATGAAGCGGGTTACCTCATAGAAGAAGTAAAAAAGGACTTTAAAATATAATATTAAAATGTTACTTTCAACATATCAACAGAGTCATTTACCTTAAAAGGTTACTATTTAACTTATATATTTTTTCACGATAATGATATTGCTTTAAAATTACTTCATAATTAAAACCTTGTTCTAACAATAAAAATATTAAAACATTAATAAATTTTAATTCTCATTTATTTCAACTAAGTGTACAGATTGCATTTATCAAAAAAATTGAAAGAAGGTAATCTCCAATCCTAAACAAGCTCAAATTAAAATCACAAAAACTACCTAAATCAGCATCGAATCCGTCAATCGCAACTTCAGCGCAAGTCGCCTCTCTCCCAACCTCTTCGAAACGATCGCGAGGGATCTTGGAAAACAATTACGCGACCCTCGGGTCCATCAAAAAGCCAAACTCCGCGCTAACTTGGAACATCCTCTCCTCCCTCTCAACGCCGGCCGATCGAGCGCGCGCGACGTTGGAGCGACGAGAGCGCGGCTGTATACGCACTCCTCCTCTCGCCGCGTGCGCGCGTGGAACGGAACACGTCGCTCGTTAAGCTGCGAATCGTCAAAGGGAGGAACTTGGACAGGTCGGCGGCGCTTCCTTTCACGAGAGTCCCGTCGCTCGCTCTCTCTCTCTCTCGTCGGCTATACGTGTCTGTGAAACTCCCTGGAGAACTCGCTCCTATCGCGCGCGTCATTTCCGCTCTCCCGGCTAACCGGGATAACGATGTGTAATCACGGCTCGCTCGCCGATTATAACCCTTCTGGCCCCGCGGGATGTATAAATAACGCAAATAATAGTTGCGCCTGCCCGTAGATGCTCGCCGCCGATAATTTCACCTGACCACCTGCGCGAGCGATAGCGATTCGGGATGTAGGCTTGGATTATCGAGTGCCGACAATTTTGTGCCCCGGGCTTTGGCTTTTGGGCCTGCGGACTGCTGGAATTCTCTTTGCGGCTGGGGATATCTATTGGGTTGAAGATAAAAGCGCGGAGGTTGGACCGGCTGTGGGATTAGTGCTGACTGTACTTGTTGAAAATTCAGAGGAGCATTTATGTTTTTGTTATGGGATATTTCATTTAATACGGTTTTAGACTCTAATCAATATTTACGTTTAATAATAAAAGAAAATTTGATTTTATACAACTCGTTATAAAAATTGAAGCAGTGTTTGACCTTATAATGCAGAATAACATGCAATCAAAAAAAATATAATAAAACATCGTTAATTAGAAATTACCAAATAATGGGAAAATATCTTAAAATGTAGAAAAATAAGTAAAGAATTGACAAAATGATGTAAAATTTCGTAAAATAACCTTAAATCAGTAAGTGTGAAACTTTGTCAAATGAATGGAAATATGGTAAAAAATAATTTGAAATGTTGTAAATAACGGTGAATAGGGAAAGCAAACTAAATAATAAAGATTTTAGAGATACGCTAATAATAATATAAAATAATCAAAAATAAAGATTTCGAAATTAACGTGATTGTTTTTAGAATGATTGACAAAAGTGCATAGGTCAATTTAATAATTTGATAAGTCGCTGAACGTTTATTAGGCTACATTTCTTTGCGTTGCTCGTGCATTCGAGTAATGGTAAAACTTCGTAAAAAAAGGTGCTTTTATCTTTTGCTGTTTCTGCGTCCTACTTTCTGAAATTGCTCTTTTACTGGCGAGATCGTTAAAAGCGTATTATGGTGGATTTTGAAATAAAAATTTCATTTTGATAAAGATTTATTTTTGATGGTTTAAGTTGGAATAAAAGTTCAAAAAGACTTTTTTTAATCGCTTGAATTTCACTCACATAAAAGTATCAATGGTAAAAATAATATTTTGACCAAAAATAAATATTTATTACCATAAAATTTTAGTAAACTTTAATTATAAGGAAATCATTAATATTAACAAAAGTATACTGAAATGAATTCAAGACAGAATATTACAGTTATTATCAAAGTATTTAAGTTGGAAAAAACACAAATTATTGATTTTAGATTATAATAATAAGATTAATTTTCATAGATAACTAGGTAAAACTCTACAAATATTACAATACTAAGAAATTAATGGAATTAAACAAATATACTGTCAAATTAACATATAAAATAAATTTTTACAAACAAAATTTGTTTTTAAATTTTTTTGATAACCGATTTCTTAATCCATTAAAAAAAGATGAAACCTAATTTGAAACACTAAAACATAAAAAGTTATTTCAATCATAAAGAGAGCAAAAGAAAAATTTTCAAATTACCCCCACATACCTTCGTATAAGACCGAACTCAAAGAAAGACATTTACCGAGCCCTCCGCTTGACACTCACGCCGCGGAGAAAATCCTCAGCGATAAATCAAAATTCAAATCGCTGCAGCCGGCAGCGAAATGCACGAGCAAACGCGAAACAAAATACGAATTTGAATTCACTTCCGTTCCGGGCAAAGCCTCCCTCTCGCAGGCTCAAGGAGAGGGAAAAAAACGAACTCGAGCGAAATTTACGAGGCACTATTCTGCTCTCCCTCTTTTTACGCAGAAAAGCCGTCCGGTTACTTTTATATTCCCGCTCGTGCGCGCGAAAAGAGGAGCCAAATAAAAGTATACGCACTCGTGAGTGAAATGTCGCCTCATCCGCTCTACGGAGTCGTCAAGACGAAAGACTTTTACGATTAAGCGTGCACCAGTAGCAGCAACGGTAGCGAAACGAGAAGATTTCTCAGAAGGCCATGGCTAACTGAGAGTATGGTTGAGAGCGTGGGGACACCGCGATTCAGTCCCCTATTTCTAGGTTTTTTTGTGACGAAAATTTTGGTTTTTAGGAAGGTTAATTTACATTTTATGGTATGGGGTTTGTCCTATCTACTTTAGAAGCTCTGCTTATCTCTGTAAAATGTAAAGTTTTTTTAAAAAACTTCGTTTTCATTGGTAGACAACTTAAGTTGTAACAAGTTTTGTAATTTTGAGGTAGTAATGTTTTAGTCACACTGAAGAAATACTATAGAAAGAAATAAAGATTATGAAATGAAAAAAAAATATATATATATA
>JAPYZA010000432.1:0-41393 GCA_030522685.1 Eupelmus azureus
GGAGTTATGGAGCGAGACTAGGGAGGCCTGCACCGGTAATCGGCCGTAATCGATAATTGATTCTACTTGTGCATGAGAGCGCATGATACTTCCGTGCAGATGCTGGCTTCTGCGGGAAGGGAAGCCGGATTGGAAATTATAGTCTGGTTGAGGGGCTTGTTGATTTATTAAAAAAAATCTCTTTAATGGTTGGATAGTTGGCGTTGATTTAGTGACTAGTTAGTTAAATCGACCGTCAATTTTCGTTTACGGCGACGGTTGTTATAGTGGAGACGTGATTTTAGGTTAATTTGGAAAATTTAAAGGGGTTTGAAGCATAGTTTACTAACGATCGGTAATCTACCTTTTTATTACGCCATCTGTATGCAACGTCTGAACACACGCGGTCGTTTCTACTTAAAACTTATCGAGATTTATGGAACTTTTTAAATTCTTGGTTGAAGCTAAGAAAATACATTTAGTAATAAATCTTGTTTAAAGCAAAACTGTATACATCGGCATATAATCTTATAATATTTCAAACATTAAAAATAATCAGTTTATTATTCAAAAAGGTACGAAAGCATGTACATAACTGAAGAGAATTACAAATAAACATATAAAAAAATATAATTCATAATTCATCTTTAAATAGAGAAGAAATTGTCAATAATTCGTACACAATATTACGAAAAACTAGAACGAACGAATCAATGAATTTTCGGAAAAATTTCAAATCAATCACATTTTTATCAACAAAAAAAGCATTTAACAGCCGTGGCAATACAATTCCTCTCACTTCCAAGCCATCCGCGCAAATTTCAACTTGTCAATAATTTAAAAAGACAGCGTCAGGATCGCAGGGAAGGGCAGCTACGGCGGCAAAGAAGCGCCATAAACGTATAATCGAAACAGCCCCAGATGTCACTCGGAGATAAGCCAAGTCCGCGCGCCGGCTGCGCACACGATATGCACTCGCATGATCAATAATCTCGACTGATTTACGATAAGCGGATCGTAAACTAGAAAGGCTCGTCCTCGCTTGGAACGAGAAAAGGTATATACGTAGCTACATAGAGAAAGGTCTGAAGCAATAAGAGAATAGAAGCGCGAAAGATAAACGGAAAATACAAGGAGCGCGCGTGGTATATAGTCCTTCGGACTTATACGACGTCGTCCCAGGAATAGATGAATGGCGCTCGGCTGAGTGAGTAATGATTGTTGCGCGGTCATTGATTAAGACGTATATGGAGAGCAATTTTTTGGAGAAATTTACTGGGTTTGTAATAAATTTTATTTTGGGAATATAGAAAGATTTACTAAAAGTTCCTACAAATTCCTAAAATTTCTACAATGATACTTATAACATAGTAAAATACACAATTTATCATAAATGAGTTCATGAAACTTCAAATTTTTAATTATTGGATAATCGAGTACTGTTTCACTATTGTAACAGAAAATGACCATTCTCGAAATGATTAAAAAAAACTGGCCATCAGTAGATAGCCTCTTTGTTATTATTGTAATTACACGACGAAATGCATGCAAAATCTAGAAAAAGCACTTTAGTCATTAAAATGGAATTTTTACAGCTGCCAATATTCTTAATAACATACGTTCAGTAGGTCATTATGATGATTGATCTTTGAATAGAAATTTTTAATGAGATATTGAATTATACTCTCAAATTTATTCAAATCGATCTTGGAATAATTTTATATTTGTTCCTACTTAGAAATGTAAAAGGACAAAGAATTTCTTTATTTTTGCAAGTCAACTTCCAAAAATAAAGAAAAACATCAAATTAACTAGCCGCAATAACCATCGAAAAAGCCACAAAAACCAAATTTTCGAAAACAAACCCCTCAACTTACCCCAAAAATCACCACCATCCACCTCCAAACCTCTTGTAAATTCGTTTAAACCCACCGAAATCCCCAAAACGACTCAGGCCCGATAAGAAAATGAGCAAACAGATAGCGCCGAAGACAAAGCGGATCGGGGACGCTCTTTGCAAAGAGCCAGCGCTCGCACAGTCGATATCCAGCCGCCTGTTTACCCGCCAGCTATACTGGATATCCGATCCTTGCCGATTAATTTCGCTGCTCTCAAGAGCGACGGCAGCCCGGAGATTAGGGCTTGTTACTCCGATAACTCGTGTGCGTTACATCGCGTAAATTGCCAGGACGCGCGCGTTATTATCTGGGCTAAGGTCGAACGATCGCGAGAGATGCAAAGTTTCGGGAACGAGCGAGTCGTTTTTCAAGCGCTGAGATCCGGAAGTCGCCGGGACCGCGGTCCGCTGATTTACGAGTGCGTCGCGCGCCGCTTTTCGGCGCTCGATCGTCGAGAGATGGAGAAAGTTCGAGGTAAACACTGTAGATGACAAAAAAATGCCATTTTTATTCTGGATAATAAATTTTAATCCCGCGGCTCGTTATTAATTCATAACTTTATTCAGACTTGTTAAATAATACGCATACACCACGCAACAACTCCATAATCAAACTCAAACAACCGCAGCCTATTAGCCTCGAATCAAAGCCCCTCGAACTTTGATGGATTATCATCATCCAGCGAGTTCTACAACTAATTCCTAATACCCCGCGCGCTCTAGCCCCCTCCCAGAGCAGATCGAAGCGCCGGCGCTCTCGAATTCAATAAAGTCCTTCGCGGCTCCTCGCCTCCGTCATTACCATCGCCAGCGGCAATTTCGGGCTTTCTCTCTCTCCTTCGCTGCACACGCGATTGTGTTACACGTGCGCGCGTGCATGCAGAGAGCGCCGATGAATATTTAAGCTCGAGCTTTGCGGCCTCGGCGCGGCTTACGATTTATATACGTACGTCGCTTAGCGCGAGGATAGGACGCTAACTAATTCCTCGTTCGGCTGGTTCTTTTTTGCGAGAGACGCAGGGAGGGTGGCGTAATTGACGGAATGAGTAATTAGGAGTGTTGGTAAGCGGCGTCGATATGGTGGAATGAGTTGTTGGGAATTCGGGCGTGATTAAATGGTAAAGTTTTTCAGTGGCTTTTGAGGATTTTTCGCGTGACGCGCCCGGCGAGGGCAGGAGTTTTGTCTGGGATGGCGGAAGCGCCCGAGCGGGAATTAAAAATTTAAATGCAATTAGCGATGGAAGCGCGCGCTGTGAATCGATTGATTTTTACGGTAATTGCGAATTAAATATTTATGAGGAAAAATAGAGGGTCGAGCTTTTCGCGCGCTCCGGAGCTTTTAGTTTTCGAGCGGTTTATGAATTTGAGATTATATTGAAATTGAAGGCAGGAGGGAATTTCGCTCTAGTTTTGTTTATTAATAAATAATTATATAAAAAATAAAGTATTGATAAAATAGTTGCTTCTCGTTTCACAAGAAATGTGTTGTCAAGTGTGAGAATCTTAGTCGTTTTTCTGGTGTACTTTTTTATTAGACAAAAATTATATGCTCTTAACTTATTAACAAATGGATATTAAAATATTATAATAAATAATGTACATTAACAAAAGCAATTGAGGTTTGCCTTGATTCCTTAATCGCCAGTCATCATTTCCATGAACTCTGAAAACATAAAAATAGTAGTTATAAGTAATAATAAATATAAGTTAACATGTACTATATTAGTATATGTACCCAGACAAATAATTAAAATGATTCATGAAATCATATATAAGGATCATTTAGCTTGATAAATTGACACGTGCCTTTAATCTTTCTCAATGAATCATTAAAAGTACTAAAATGAAAAGTTTCCGGTTTTTTTTATGTTCAGGAAATAATATAATAAATCTCAACTTAGTAATATTATATTTAAAAAACGGAAATGCGTAATAATTTTAACGAGCTCGTTACATTATTCTACCAGGAAGATAAATTATATATTTCATCATGTGTGTCATTTTTGGATCAAGCTTATAAAGTTACGTATTTGAAAAACAAATTCATACAATTTAATTTATTAATAATTTACGCGCTTAATATTTTTTATTAAATATTTATTACAAGATTATTTTTGATATTTTACGATTTACATTTATTGTTACGAAATACTCTCGACCTTTTGTATTAAATACTTAAAGTATTGGCAAAGCCGAGCTTTAACAAACGCGCTAAATGAAATCCCGCTTACTAACGGCCCGCCACGAGATAAAAATACACAATGCGTGGTCGTGATTACATGATCAAACAACATTGTTTCGTGATTGTATCAGTGTGCTTCAAAATCCATGGTATTTTCAGTCTAAATTCGCAGCGCTTTTAATGGTCGAATCGTGATATTCCAACAATATGATTTTAACGAGCATCCCTGTGGGAATTCAATTTAAACTATTTGCACCAGAATATAAATGTAATTTTACTCTGCCAACTTTTATAACATCGCTTTAAACACCAAATTCCTCACATTCATTTTATTTCATTAACAACTTAAGAAACAAGTTCTTAATGAAATAAAATTATTATATAACCATTTTTTTTTTTCAAAAAATTATTTGAAATATCGTTTGAATGTCCTCACGCTTAATTTACAATACCTAAATAAATTTCGCATCCTGCACCCACTCATCGTTTATCCATCAAAATCAAATACCGTCTCGAACTCTCCTCCTCCAAAATTTCCCACCACCCTTCCCAGACCATTACGAATTTACCTAGTCAACGAACCCGCTCCCAGCATCCGAGGTCCAAATTCGTTCCTCATCCCGTCCGTTATAACACGACGGTAACGCGAAGTAAAATCGCCGGCATAAGAGCACGGGCAAATGGCTCTCGTAGTGTTCGGAGCCTTTCAAAAGAGCTTTGCAGCCTAGGCGTTATTAAGTTAACGCGATTTCCTAAGCCGATGGCCGGCGGAAAATGATGCGGAGCAGCGGCACAAAAGAGGCCAGCCGCGCCACTGAGATTTATATGATTAAATATTAGCCGCCCTCGCGTATTACCCAATTTTCTTCTCCTTTTCACGCTGCCACGCGTCCTTGGAGCCTTTTTACCTGGGCCGGCCTTCTGCATCCACGCGCACTCGAAGAAACGGGGTTAGTAAAGCTCTCGCGGCTCGCAATTAAAAAAAAAAGAAGAAAGAAAATTAAAACCCCTGATGCAGCGCCGAGGCTCTTTTGTCCGTCGCTGGGGCGCCGCCCTGGGAATATAACGCGGGAAAGAAAGAGAGTGACGAAGGGCGGATTTTCGCGCGATACTTTATTCTTTCTTTTTTCATATTTTTACGTCCACTTGGGCGCTGCGCCTCGTTAAAATGTAGCAAACTCGAGAGGAGTTTGCGCGCGCGTATTAATTGCATTAAAACTGTTCTCGGCGCTTTGAGCCGTTGTACAAAGGGTTTGACTTGAAAAATTAGACTGCGCATGTCGATGGTCTGGGAGAGTTTACATTAAAGAACGTGCAATATCGCTTTTTGGATTTAAAAATGGGCTAGCTCGTTTTTAAATTTGAGAATGTGCTGTGACAAGAATCTTTGCTTTTTTTACAAGTTCTTTTGGTAAAACTTATTTAAATATAATTAAGTAAATAATTTTTATTTTTTCATTACTGAATTATTTTTAATTTATTTTTCTAACTTCATTTTTTTAACATTCTAGTGTGCAAGTAAATTTTACTAATAAAATGTGTAAGAGAAACAAAGTTTTAAGACGTAGCATCCTTTTGAATTTAAAAATCAAGTAGTGCATTTTCCAATAAAAAAGGAGCTCATCTAAATTACTTTAATTACAAGTTTTAAATTAAAAGTCTCATCTAAATCAATGAAAGTTTCTAAAAAGAAAATAATAAATAAATAAAATTGCCATTTAAACTTAAAAATTATTACACTTAAAAATTCTTTCAAAGTATACAATTTATACATCATCGCGACCATTTTATTTTCTTTTCAACTTTAATGAATATTTTTAATTAATGAGAATTTGTTTTTATCGTTGCAGTTTAAATTTTCATTTTAAAATTTCAATTAAATTATTCATATTTTAATTATACCTTTTTATAAATTTATAATTGCTTTTGACTTGTTATACAATACTATAGAAATAAATTAGAAATAATATTGTATGCACTTGACAAAATTGAAATCTAAACATAATAATAGCACAGCAAGCATCAACTACATAACCTACTCTGTAAACTAGATCTCATTAAAATTGAAAAACAACTAACCCGATACATTAAAACATAATTAAACACTAAAAAAGAAGCAAAATTATACCATCAAAGTCGACAGTGCCGGAGCCGTCAGTGTCGATCTCAGCGATCATGCCGTCCATCTGATCGGGCGTGATTTGATCGTCAAGGGCATGGAGAATCTCGCGCAGCGAGCTCGTCGGGATGTAGCCTTTCTCCTCTTTGTCGTAAAGTCGGAAGGCCTCCTTAAGCTCCTTCTGCAGGGCCTCGTCGTCCTCCTCCTGGAAGTGGCTGGCAACCCGGAAGAAAGAGTCGAAGTTCAGCACGCCGGTGCCTGGAAAAATTCATGATTATGTCTTTTGTATTGAAAGTTTGAGTTTCACAAAAGTATCATTTTCGAAGCCATAAAATGTGAGTGTGAAGACGTGAATTTTTGAAATAAAAAGTCAAGTGACGAAATAGTAAGAGGGTAGAAGCTTTTCTTGAAATTAGTATAAATTAAATCAATTTATAATTCTTCTCGTGATTCACGGATTACTCGGCTAACAGATTAATCGAAATAATGAGTCACAAAGCTGTAAGCCTCCCAACATTTCACTCATTCTATTCTTGATTATTCATGCCAAAGATCTATTTTGATGGTTATTTATTTTAACAAACGATCTGGACCAGAATTTCTTTAAAATCTATCTTGAGACATATACGAGACAGAACTACTTTTAAACAAAGATTTATGATATTTAACTTAACAACAGATAAAATTACATCAAACATTAATTACTAATGAAATGTACATTATTGTGCTGTTCTCTTAAAATCAGCAGTCGTAAATCAACCGTAATTATGTAAATTCGGTTTAAAAATAATCCAAAACTTAAAAAAAATTCACGAACATGTCCATTTACGAATTCTCTAAAACTGTCTAACTTTGTTCGAGATCAAAATAAATTCTTAACTATTACAGATTTTAAATAAATTCAAAACTTTATTCTACACTAACTTCAAAACAATTTTATCTAAAAATCTATACAAACGACAATTAAATTTCAATTCTCCCTACAACATTAAAACATCAATAATCCACAAGTCCTCTTCGAAACAGCTTCATCAAAATACTCCGCAGTCCAAACAAGTCCAAAACGAGACGCAGAAAATAAAAGCGATCAGCCATCCAATCAAGAACATCGCTAATTATTCCAATAGCCGTTAGTTAATCGAGGCCGCTCGTAGCTCGCATTACGCGATTCGAAACATTAACTCAACTCCGGAGATTAAATTCGGATCGACTCCGGCCCATTGTATCATCGGTATACATTCGAGCGTCCAACTTCGCTTGCGCCCTATATATGCTCTCGTCTCTATGATAATGTCGGCCTCCAACTTTTATAGACAAAAGAGTGCGCCGAACGCGGCGAGCGATCGATCCGTCCCATTGTCTCCCAATAAATCCGTATATACGCGACAAAGATGAAACTTCCGTATTCCCTAGCTCTATAGTTTAGCGTGGGTGTGTGTATGCGCATGCGTGCGTTGAGAGACGGAGAGATGGTCCGGAGTAATCGAATTCGATCCTTGGATTTCTTTTCCGTCGGGACTTTGATACTTTATCGATGCAATTCTTGTAGCGGCTCGTGCGTTCCTTATGAAGCGCAAATCGGTTTGAGAGTAAAAAGATGAAAATCGAGAGACGGAGAGCGGAAAATGAGCTTGCTGATTTGTAACTTTGGAATTTCGGACTTTTGCCTTGTTGAAAAGTCAAACAGCTGCTCGCTTTGCATAAAATGTGAAAAAGTTTCAAGGAAGATGATAATTCATTTTACTTTTTTTTTACAAATGACGTTGCGGTAATAGTCTCGGCTGCTATAATGTAACCCAATTTCAAAGTAGTCAGAATGTGCAGAAGTTATTCTATACAGAAAATAATTAAAAAGAATAAAATATAAAACATTTATATATAGATTTATCAAAATTTGATAACTCTATTAAAGCTGACTTTATTAACCCAAATATTTTATTTGAATCTCGTTCTGCGCGATTCATTGCTAACTTTCACAATTAATTACACGCTCCGAGGTATGTACACTTCAAATGATGCTTGCATCTCTCCTCATCAAGCCTCACGCAATCAAAACGATCTAAACCCCCCCAACATGCACCTTAACGCACATTCGCTTAAGCTTCTCAGAAATTCGTGTCAGAATTCGCCCGTATTTATTTACCGCGCGCAGCAACACACACATCCTCACCCACAACCGAGAAACTCCGGAGTCATTCGCGAGAAGTAAGCCACGTTTATTTAATCGCCGAGGGAAAAGTTCGTTCTCTCCGTATAACAGCGCGCGAACGGGCCAGTTGGATTACGTCCGAGTCATTTCCCCGTCGTCGTTTTGCGAATCGGTCGCCCAGCTCTAAAGGGCTTAAAACGCCAGCGAGCTTTTATTTTCAGAAAGAGAGAAAAAGAGAGAGAGAGGGAAGTTTAGTCCGGCTCCCTTGACGGCTTTGCTGCTCGTAGTGAGCGCGACTAGGGCCGCTCTCTGATGGCGGTTAACGTTTATGTGATACCGTTGTCGAGCTTTTTTCCCCGTCGCTGGACTCCGAGGAAACGTCTCTTTTATTGTCTTGGAGCTCTTTGCGAGCGCGCTCGGTAGCTGGAACTGCGGGAGATGGATTGTGATTTTATTTGCTTAGGCGGATTTTGATGAGCGAGGTATTGCGGAATTTTTTTTTTTATGAAGATGGAAAACTGCGCTGGATTTAAAAGAAGCGCCGAGGGGCATTGAAAAATCTAAAAACGAAGGATAATCAATTAAAAAGAAATACAAAAACTCGCGGAATATAAAGGAGTAAAATAGTCGCGCACAGAAAAGAGCTATTTATAATCCATTCTACTCCTCTCCCATATTCAAATATTCACAATTCAGCGAAAAAAAAAGAAGATCCCTCCGCGAAACCGACAAAAGTAGCTTTAATCCCGATACTCGACAAAGGAAAAATTTCCGCAATGTATCATCGCGGCGAGAGCTCGAGCTTTTGAAAAATAAATTTGAAAAATCCCTTTGAAAAGCTATATACACATCGAGCCATGAGCCATTGGAAAAGGCTTAGGAGTTTGTCGACCCAAATCCCGTGCTGGTCCCGTCGTCGGCCCTCGTCATCGATACAAAATCAGCGAAGGATATATTATATCCAGGCCATAAGGACGTCGCGTGCGCGCATATACCTTTGGCTTTTGTTCCCCTCCTTTTGAAAGCCGGCTCAAAGAAGATCGAGCGCCCGGGCAGCCATCAGATACTCCTTTAGCCTCGGGGGGGCCTTCTAGATAAATATTCGCCTCGCCCAGCCTCTCCGCGTCTATATTCTTTCGCATTGTCGTTGAAATTTCTCTCGCGCAAAATTTCTTAAGAGGCTTAGAGAGACCAAGAAAGAACGAAAGAATCGCCGGCATGTATAAATATATACACATAAGCGAGCGGAAAATTCTTCGATGACCCGCTTTAGTTTGTAAAGAGCGAAACATAATCGAGAGTAGAGAGAAAAAAAGAGCTTACCTTCATCGTCTTCAGCCTTCAGCATAATGTCCAGCTCGTGATCGTCGAAGGTGTGACCCAGCGTGTTGAGGATCGTGCGGACCTTCTCCTTCTCGATCTTGCCCGACTTGGTCGAGTCGAACATGGAGAAAGCTCGCCTGAGCACTGCGCAGATCGATCAAGAACAACAATTCAGGGCTTTTAATGGCGCGGCTTTGAATCGAGAGTTAATTTGTTTTTACGGAGGGGGAGCTCCGTATTTTCGCACGGCTCAGTTCGGACTATTGATTCTGATGTGGCTTTTGTCGCGCGGCAATCGACGGCCGCATTGTTGTGCCGCTTTGTTCGCGCTGCTTCGGGCTTTCGCGTTGGCTTTGGGATAAGGCTCGAGTGCTGAGAGTCGCGGATTATGTGAGGAAATTTTGAAATGCATTTTCGAGGAAGGGGTTTGGAAATTTTCGATGATTTATTCTAGTGCGGCAGGGCGTGATTCATCTTTTACTGGATTTATGTTTTATTTTGTAACGCGTTCTAATAATAAGATGCCGCATTTTATTTGTGAGTTACTTTATTAAATAACTTCAGAATTAAACAATAGGTATTAAAAGCAATGATAATATTAAATTGATCCGAGTTATTTAGGCCTAATTTTTTAAAGTTTGTGATAGCCAAATGAAGGCCGAACCAACAGCCACAATTATATTAATAACGCAAACGAGTTAGGTCCTAATTAGGGTCTTTTTATTTTTTATTTCGGAATGTCTACTTACTTTGAACTTGTTCGTCATCCTGAAACATAAATTAATGTCATATGAGAAAGTAATAAATTATGCCTCTAAAATTCTAACTTAATGGAACGGAACGCAATATTTGTAATTACTTAAAAATATTTAAAATTTTTTAAACTAGCATCAATAAATAAAAAATTAATTTACAGAAAATCATTAAAAATTACTATTATTCCACCAATATTCAATTCATATCTTATATACCGTATCCAAACGAAAATCATCGAAAGCAATAAACAAAAAATTAAATCAAACACATCAACACCAACGTCATAAACAACAATGACCCCGCTCCTCCGCAAATTTTATACATCCGGCTCCTCTATACACACTCGCGGGTCGCTCGTAAAAAATCCCTTCTCCAGCCTCCTCCGACAAACCAGCCGATCACTTCAGATTTCATCTCACAAAACCATTCCTCCGACACCCTCCCCAATAACACAGCTCCAACCCCTTCCCCCTCCCCCATCACTCGATCACTGGTAATATACCCACAGATAAAACGTAAACACACAGAGCGCCGCGCGCACTAACCATATCTTTTCCTTTTTCCTCTCCGGCGTCTCCAACAACGTAGACACGACTCCGCAGCTGTGCGTTTCCTCTCGGGCCACTAACGCGCCGCGCGCCGCCGGGGATAACTTTTATAACCTCCTCTCCAGCTGAAGAATCTCACGGCCCCTACCACAGAGGCTCGGGCTGCCGCGCGACGCCGGCTATAATGCTGTCGTTCACCAGACGCGCGAAAATCTCGCGCTCTTGCGTCTCTTCTGCCTCTCCTTCTTTTTTTACTTCGCCTGAGGCGCGCGGGATGATTTTTTTTTCTCTCACGGATAGACAGTAAGCGTGTGGAAATGAGCTTTCGAGTGGAGGGGAGTAGATAGGTGCGGGAGCGCTCGTTAGCGTGACGGCGCTGTCGCACGAGAGCGTGACTATAAGCATCGGAGCGTGGGATATTTTAACGAGGCGAAACTTGCTATATTTTCTAATAATTTTTGAAGGGGGATGATTTTTGCGCTTTTTCACGTGAAAGACGAGAATAGCGGCCAGCTGTTGCAATGACGCGCGTTATGTTGATTGAAAGTTATGACACGCGCGGCTGACGCGCTATTTTGACAAAATATTATTTTATTTGCTTTATTTATAGGAGAGGGGCAGTAGCTGGATTATTTCTTCGATCGGAAGAAATGCGGAACGCTTAGAAACGATCTGGAAATTTTGAAATAGTGTCAACCGAAGTCGCGCCGTTGGAGGATGAGTCAGATTGGAAATAAATAATTGATGGAATCTGGGAATTTGTGATTTTAGATCGGTTATGGTGGAATTTTAGTATTTGAGGTAAATAGATAAGCTATTAAATCGGGTTTATATCGCTTGCTTTAAATAGATGCCTATTGCGTTTATTAAAGGTATTCTGTACTTAATATCTTATAGTTGTTTTTCCACGTAGCATAGCAATAACAATGCCGAATTGTTATGGTTCTGGATTACTAAAATTCCAAGATTATTGAATTTTAGAATTCAATTTTTTTTTGTGACTAACTACTTACTATAATCATTAATTTTTAAACTTCATTGTAAAAAGAAAATAATAATCGATTAAACACATTTTTCAAAGTATTGAGCCTCTATACATTGATTTGTCAACAGTGATAAAACGACTTTTCTAAAATGGTTATCCTCCTCACGTATTGTTCTTTTTTCAAAACCGTCTTTCTAAAAATAACTAATCCCCAAAACCCACCGCAAAAGCACAATTTTTCGCTCGCATACTCTAAACCCTCCGTAATTTACAAAAATAAAAATCCACTCAATTCCCAAAACCTCGAACTTCCCCCCCCCCTCTTCCCCCTAGCTCTGCTAGAATCGATCGTATTTTTCGAAAATCTCCTTTACGTAAGAATGCCGCGTTGCACGCGAAAGAATTCAGATCTCTCTCGGCAACCCAACGCCCACGCACGAGGAGAGAGAGAGAGAAAAAGGTGGAGGGGATTTAGCGCGCTTCGGCTATTTCAAAACGCTTCCAGGCCCCGCTGTGATACTGCTGCTTTCCATGCCGCCGGTGTCGTCATCTTTGGCGCATTTTTTGGCCGAAGCGAAAAATTCTTTCGTTAGCCCGGAGGCGCCACTATACGCCGGATGTGGCCCGAATGACTAAGCGACTTTTCGATTTTCAGCGGGCCTCGAGAATTTTGAATGCTTTCACGTGTTGTTTTTTTTTAGATTCGTCGACGCCGATGATTTTTTTTCGCTCGGTTTTTCGCCGTTTCTTCGAAATCGGGAGTTGATTTATACCGGGCGTTTTGTCAGGACGAATTGTTTTCTTTTTAACCGGTGTAAAACATGGAAATGCCTTTATTTTCGTCGGAGTTTCAAACAACGCGCTTATATATGGGGCTGTAACGTAATAACGCCGAGCGAGATAAATCATCCTGAGCGGGGCCTGTGGGAAATGCCTTGGAATTTGTCGCGCCGAAGCGAGAATGATTTTTCACGAGGTTACAGAGAGCTGAAATATAGTTCGGTTAGAAAAACGTGAGGGAACGCTAGTGAAATTAAAATTTTTTTTTCGAATTAGCGCTGATAAAGGGTTTTTATAATGCGCCCTTAGTAATGGGACTTCGGAGTTCAGGTTCGAGGAGATGAATTAAGTTGAGCGTACGCGTGTTTTACGCTGGGATTCAAGACTCCCCCGGAGCGGTTCATTAATGAGATATTAGTAATTTTTAATGAGACTTTGATAAAGTAAGTAAATCATCATGTTTTATTAGAATTGGAACATGAAAAGAATAATCTCATGTAGACGTAAAAGTCGCGAGAGTGAACAATACATTACATAAAATAAATATTTAAATACTAAAGCTTTCAACAGTGAAATTTAAACAATATAAACAAAATTAACAACAAACAAATCAACCACAAAGTAACAAATATCCCGCAGCACGAAGCAACCAATCCCGCAGCAAACCACTCCGCACGCCAACGCTCCCAACTCTCCATTAATAACCGATGCATCAGTCTTATTTCCGTCAAGCGCGGCGCAAACACACCATCGCCTCCGAAACAACAACCCAGCCGCCAGTCAACCAACAAAAAAACACGCGCTTTAATTTAGCCAGCTCGCGCAAGAGTCAATCAGCGCGCTGCGCTCTTGATTAGGTGTAACGAAGGGCGGGCGCGCAAACGTGTTAAGTGCATAATTTGGCGCGCGTGCCAAGTGGCCAGTCAGCCCGGAGGCGTGAGCGCGTTGCGTGTGCGAAGGGTGTCTTATTGAAAGCCGCGCCGCGAGAGCGAGAAAGACTGAAGAGTCCTCTATTTGCCGAGCGTGCCCCAGGCCCGACTTCAAAGGATTTTTAGCGACGCTTTATCGCGCGAGCCGAGGACGTTCTTCGGAATGGCGGTAATTTTGAGGAGGCGGTGGGGGAGGGTATTTTTGCCGCTCGTTAATTTGGGAAATATGCCGTAAATTTTCGCTTTTACTCGGTGGCTCGAATTTGGGTTTACTACTGTTTGGCGAGTTCGGTGTTAATTTTTACGCAGTGTGGGGAAGTTGTTCGGGAGGCTGAAAATGTAGCTGAGAGGTTGGTGTTGCCTTTCCGGACCGGGCTGTTACTACTTAACTGTAATAAAAAAAAAAATTTTATTTCTTCGAATGTTAAATCTACATTGCTAACATATTTTCAGCATTACCAATCTTCTGGAATCTTCTGATTCAGTGGTATTAAAGAACCGAAATCCTAACATTATTCTCCATAAATAAACAATTAAAAAAACAAAACTCAAAAACATTTCCCCAACTCTCAATAACCACCACATGCTACACATCAGCCTCCCGCAAAAGCCCTAATTCTCTTTTAATCCCGCGCATCCCAAAATCCTTGAAACCATAAACATAATAAAATCAAGCCTCCGCGCTACAATTAAAGTCACCTTAGGCGTCATCCCTAGGGTTGGCTCGCGAGTTGCAATAACAGTCCCAGGCCGCACGCTGTAGCTGACTTTCTCACCGAGGGTAAAATTACAGCGGCACAGCAGCAGCAGCCATCCGACGCAGCTGCATTACACGTCTGTGCGGGAGCCCTAAATTACCGCCGTGTGCCACTGGCTCCCCTCGCGAAACTTTACTAATTAACGGCCCTCATACTTCGGCCTTAGCCATTAGGGGACGATAGTTCGCGATTTAAGCGCGTGCCATTGACGGATCAATTTGTCTTTCGGGAAGTTAACTTGTTGTTGATTTTTGGAAAGGCGCGCGGATCGGGGAAGGTATAGTTGGAGAGCTGTTTGGCCGGGCTGAGTGGGAGATTTGAGGTAGCGGGATGAAAATTCTTGAGAGCGAGTTTTGCCCGAACTTTGCGGGGATAGGTATTTCATACTTTTTTATTAAATTGATTTTTGAAAACTTGACTTTAGAGAAATTTGAAAATTGTTAATTGCTTTTGTTTTTCAAGGGTAAAGTTTGTATATTATATTTGTAGAAGTAAAATCGTTATTTCAGAACAAAAATAAAAATAATATTTATATCGATAAACTTTGTCGGATTTACTTTTTTACGCGGTATTCAATTTTTTTTTTTTTTTAATATTCATTTATGATTTTCGAATAGTCAAATTGTTAAGCCAAAAATAAAAGGTTAATTTTGAAAAAATTTTCAAATTTAAAAATAAATGTCTTTGGTGAGTTTTGAAAGAACTTGTTGAAGTATCTAATGAAGTAACCTATTGACAAGTTATTTTGGTACTTTAAGAATATAGAAGATTCCTTTTCCCAAATAAATTTAACTTATATATTTCATATTAATTAAAATATATGGTTCGTCTATCAAAAATGCAATGAATTACACGAAACTACTTAAAAAAGGCAATGCGGAAGTGAACGCACAACTGGCCACTACGTTTCCAACTGAAACCCTAACTAAATTATCCAAAAACTGAAAATCAATTCTTTCTCTCTCCACCCCGACATAGATTTGAAATCCGTCAATCACCTAGTTTCGGGCTTCGATCTCCGAGACTTCCGTGACGCGAAGTTCGATCGTCCGTCGGCCTGTCTAAAAACTTAAGAACGATCAAATCGAAAAAGCTCGCGATTCTATCTACAAATCACACGAACACCGTGAAAATAAAACGAAAAATCAGCGCATCTAATTGAAACGAGCTGAAAATCAGCGTGAAGCATATGAATTGGTAATTACGAATTACACCGAGATGATCATTATCGGACTCGTGTATTGATGGTCCCAAAGGAGACTCGAGCCAGTGTCCGAGGTGGGCGCTCCCTAGAGTATTATACTAGTGGGCCGTCAAGCGGAGCGAATCAGCCTACGGTTCGAATAATTATTTCGCCTGAGCTCTGGTATCTTATGCCGTGGAAAAGCATTATTGGGACGATGAATATTCCAGATGAGTGTCAGGTTGTTTGTACGATTATTATAGAGGAAAGAGACGTTGTCTTCGTGGGTTTTAACGATGACAAATTCAATCTGGCAGGGTTGAATACAAATTGAATATGTTTGTCATTTATTGGATTCCCAGGTGTAGTTATAGATGAGTGGTTTTCATTGTATTGACAGATTCATAAACTTGTAAATGTTCTTATTACATATTAGTACTTTCTGAAAATGTGTTTATTTTTTAAAAGCAGTATTGTCCTCGGCTATAATAATACATTACATAAATCACTCGAAAACAGCCATATGATTCTCAAAGATAATAACAGACAAATAAGACGACGCTTCTTTTCTCACATTTCACGCAAAAACTATACGAACAGCAAACTTCTCTAGGAAAACAAACAGAGCACGCGCCGATACGCATCTAATTTTACTTCTAAAACAAAGACACTCAAGCCAATTTCCAGAAAAAAACTTCCGCGCGCTCATCTAATTCCTACCCACTGCAATCAACAACATCAACACCACAAAAACAGCTCACCAAAAAAAAAAGAACGAGCGACGAACTATCTTAATTATCCGAATACTAATTGCGTCGCTTTGTCGAAATTTCCACGTGTCGCACTATGCCGACGAAAATTTCGTCGTAAGATATTAGCCGAGCGCGGCGCGTTCTATTTCAGAAGCTGATCGTGTGTAATCGTGTCGAGCCTAGTCCCGCAATCTTCGGCCTCGGCTTCGTTGTTCTACTCGAGGAAGAGCGCCGGATGAATTTTACCAGCGGCAATGGCTTCTCGTGTTACGAGCTGCCGAGCGCGAAAAGTTCGGATTTCGCGGGCTGTCTTGGAAATTGTAGTCGATTGCGATGCTGGTTGTCGTGAAGGTAGTTTTTGATATGTATGTCTTGTTTGGCTTGTTTTTAACCTGCGGTTGATGTTTTCTTTGAAAACGCGGGTTTATTTAGGTTAGAGGTATGAGTTTATTGTTTATTAAAAGATGCTGTATTTTTATTGAAGGTAATTTTTTGATTGCGTAGCTTTTAGTGGCCAAGTTGATGCTTTTTATAAGTGTCCTTTTAAAGAGGTAGTTAAACTTCTTGAAGCTTTTACCTTCTTTGAAATTCGTATGCTTCTCGTTTTTTAACTGCCACTTATATTACGTAGTACTTAAGAAAATTTTCCTCGAATAATTTTAGAGTTCATCCTAATAAATTTACTTATTTACCTACGAGTAACTTCCAAACGATAAAATCCCTCTAATTAATCAAAATAAACATAAAAAATCTGAAATCAGCATAATTGTTCTCAACAAACTGACAACGAAGTAGTAATCCGCAATCCAACACTCAAAGCCAATCAACTCCGTGAGTTTATTCATCTTCCAAACTCCAGGAAAGCATAATTCGCGCTGAAAGCAACAAAAGCGAAACGCTGCATCGGTAAAAGCGCCATAGCGACAGCCAAGCGTACAGAAGCGCGAGCGCCTCGCTACTGGGAGAGATCCCTATAATTATCTCGTGCCCGTCGCCCACGCTAAGCGAGCCGACCATCCATCTGAATTATTATTCCAATAAGCCGACGCTATTTTCGCTTCTCTCTCTCTCTCTTTCATTTCTGCGTTTCGAGCGAGTTTCTTCTTCTGTCTGGTCATCCGTCTCGGATATTTTCTTCTTTCTGGCCTGCGGCAATCCATCATTTTGGAGATGGATGCTTGCGGCACCGATTTCGCGTGGTAACGTCGACGCGTACTGTGTCGGCGCTGCATCGTGAAAGTACGGGGTTGGTATTGGGATTGATTAATGTTTGAATCCATTAAATTTATTTTTGTAAGGTTAATGATCGCTCGTTAAAGCGTTATGGCCAGGCTGTATTTTATTAACAAAAATTAAGAGTAAAATGAATTTCAGGTAGCTAAATAAATGCTGAGATATCAAAGCTTTGGATATGGCTTTTTTAGGGCCTTCCTCAAAGTTTATAGGATCGCCGAAGGCGCTACAAAGTTTAATGATAAATGATCGTTTCCTGTTGCAGGAATTCCTCTTCTCGCGCCGCGGCTGAATGGGCCTATCGTAAATTTTAAATTTGGAAGCGGCAGCTTTGTAGCTGTTTTCGAAAAAATATTTAACGTGGCGCCGAGGCTCGCCAAACTCCTGAAATAGGCTCCGTCGTGGAAAAAAATTATTGCGGAATCCGCAGGCTTTTTGTTTTATTGCTGTTTTGTTAAAGAAATTTTTGAGGTCTAAGAATTTCCGTAGCGCCAATAACTTTTTCGTAAATTCTTCAGAGACAAATTTTACTCGTAAATTCCGATTGAATTTATAGCGTAATATCCTGAATGGAGCATTCTACTTAAAGTTTAAAAATAAAAAGATAAAATAGTGCAAAACTCGAGATTTTAAAATGAAAAATTTTGTAGCTCATTAGGTTTAATTTTGTCCATTTTATTTAGATAGCATCAAATTTTTTACAGTGATTTTAAGATTTATTTTTGGTTGAACCATTATACGTTTAAACTTTATAAAATGAACTATAGAGCTCCAAAAAAGTATGACTTTACCTGTCAAAATGACTGTCAAAATAAAATTATTTTTATAAATAAAATGAGTATTATTTATCTATTAAGATTTAATAAATTATTTAAATTTAATTATATCTGAAAATAAAATATTGCATTTATGATAAAAGATGTTATGCTATTCTAATTAAATTACTCGACCAGAGACAAAAACACTTTAAATTTTAATGAACCGTAATTAATATTTACTTGCAGCATTCTATTTTTATTTCAGTCTAAATTTAAAATAGTTATTTGCAGAAGCAATATTATAAAGTTATTGTATCTAAATTTATATTTAGATGTATATTTTGGTAAATTTTGAAAAATATTTAGTAATACACATTTTTGTTTAGAAACTGCATTTCTAATATATAAGTGGTATGTCCGTTCATAAAATCAAATATAGAACCAATCTCTCTACATATTGGTAATTATAGCATTTGATCACTTGTCAGATATTTCATTTTGAATTTCAAATACGATGAATTTCATTCCATTGCTGAGATGAGAGATGCAAGAAATTATAAATATGTTACATGAGTTCGAAATTAACAAATTAAATACTCGCGTTTTAAACACTTACTTTATATCTAATTATAAATAATGAGGTATAAATTTTCACACACTTTAGAGTTTCGTTATTTCGTGTAAACTAATAAGTAAATTTGATTTACACGAAATATATGTGTACATGAGAAGTCATTTCACATTAATTATTTATGTAGATTTATATTTTCAACAATTTTCAAAATTTTTATAAATTAAAAAATTTTATTTAAATATTTTATACATTTTTTGTCAATAATACTCTATTTTAAGTTTTAGTTCAGAAAATGGAACTTAAATATTATTTATCTATGAGTTAAACGTTACTTTTTGCGATATATAGGTGCTAAGATTTTTATGAATGATTAGAATGTCATCCTCACGTTAACTTGTAGTCTGCTTTAAACATTTATAGGCTTAAAATTTACTAAAAAATTTGTTATTAAAGTGTTATTGCCTTAAAATATTGCATTTAGGAATATTATTTCGTTTTTGTTGTAAAAATACTGTCACATAAACATTGTATAGTCTAATATAACAATGGTTTCTAATATTTTAGTCATTTATTTTTAATTCTTATTATATGTAATTAATTGCATTTTAGTAAACAAAGTGTAAATTATAAAATTAATATTCAAACCTGATATAAACTCATAAAAGAGCTTTCAGCACCAATTCAAAGCTTTACTGTAATACAATATTAACTTAAAATCAATAAACTATTTACATATACTTGAATTGGCTCAGACATGAAAAATTGTACCAATAAATATTTAAGACCTGACTTCGTTAAAACATTATTGTTTTTCATTAATAAAGCATCATTAAATTGCAAAACATCGTATACTTCCGTTTCCATAATTACCACTAAAATTTATCGATCGAATATTCAGTATACAAAGTCGTTAAAGTAAAAAATCAAATCCATATACTTTCGCCTAAAATTTGTCAACCTCCACAGTTTAAAACACAATTGACCCCCCGACGATCTTCACTTGACCCGGATGCACAAGAGCGGCCGAAGAAAGTCAATTACTCCGCAATATGCACTCCAGGCCGTTTGCAAAACCAAATTCTTTCTCCTCCCGTTTGCGTGACGTTATCGATAGCGCCATTTCTCTTCATCCCTTTAATTTTTTTTTGCCAGCTCCCGAAGCCTCCCTTTTTCGTCCAGCCGTTCATTTGCTTGATTTATAAGCTTCGTCCTTCGGAAATCAGTGCCACAGTATGTCCGAAGATAGCAATGACACTCGGTGTAGTTTATACTAGGAGGCCGGCTCGTCATATCGAGCTGGGCGCGTCGAAGTTTAAATTGAAAAATCGTTTGAGCGGATCCGGTTTTAGTGCAGCTTATGCACTCGTATGGAGCGACTCTATCAAGAGTTAGGTTTCATAAAAAATTCATACAGATTTTAGAGTTCTGTAGTATGGGAAATTTTTTGAAAGAATTTGATACTTTTTTTTATAGATTTGCAAAAGTGCTTTATCATAGCGGATTCTTTGCATAAATTTGTATTGGTGGATCAAAATTTTTTTTGGTTCAAGTTTATTAAAATTTAGATGCTGAAACTGGTATCAAAATCAACATTTACTTTATCAAATTGAGTATTACAAAAGTTATTTCTCAAATAAAATGAACTGTTACATTATTAGATGAACTCGTTGGCAATTCTGTACATTAAGCTCTTACAAACAACTTTTGTAATCCTTTAAGAGCATCATATACATATACTCAATATATTCACATTGGCTACTATGTAGATGAGAGATTTAAATTGTGTAATTTCATTAAGTCTTTCAATATGTATGTGTATCGATGAGATTACAACTTCAACTACTCGTATTTTATTAGAATATAATATAGACTATTTAAAAATATTAATATATTACTATATTTATAAATCCATAAGATATTTTAAAAAGTAATCTTCAAATTTAATTTGTAATTCAAAATTATTTATACATTTTATATATCGAAAAATAATGATAAAATATTATAACATTGAATTTAAGAGTTAACGTAAAAATTATTGTACCAATAAAACCTCTATTAGGACTAAAACTATGATACAGCTTGCATTGCGCACCAGCTATCCAGCGACTATATAAATCCCATCAAATAAATGCACCAATCAAAGCTTCAAACTGCTATCGCAATAAACTACGGTAACACTGACCATCCTCTATGCGGTACAATCACTGTTTTTGATCGCAATGCATAAACTCAAAACCGATTGGAAAATCCAAGCACACATGCGACTTTGATAATTCCAACATTGTCGCAATAAAAAATCGCGATGAATTCATGGAGGAAATTTCTTACCTCGAAGTTAATATGAGAATAATAAAACTAAATATTTTAAATAAGCGTTGTCATTAATTTTATTGAATAAATATACGTTTTATAATAAGAATTTTATCTGAATCGATTCACTAATTCCAGAATAATTGCTGGATAAACATAAAAATTACATCGAATCGGAAACTTCCTTTTCTTCGAAGTCTTTTAAGAACTAAAAAATGACTTTCATTAAATCAAAATTGATTGTAGCTGTTTTCTCTCTCTCTCTCTCTCACACACACACACACACACACACACACACACACACACACACACACAAATACACACAAGTACTAAATTCGCCAATACATACTTAAAATATTTTTTCTCCAGAAACTTTTTATTTACTATCATGAAGCTTCATCAAAGTAAAAGCAAAAAACTGCGCATGAGACCACACTAGCGAGATCAAACCAATCTATTTATTCTCAATTTTTTTCACGAATCCCGTTTTCACGGCAAGGTCTTTTCGCGCGCACCGGTCAAATAAACCACGTGCGGACTCGCCCGAAAATGCGCTTTGAAGCTGTCAGAATGACGTGCGTGGGCGCGCGCACGCGATGACGGACGCGCAGTGATTATCGCCATCACTGTTTCCAATCAAATGGGAGAGCGCGAGAGAGAAAGGTAGAGCACAGTTTTATACGAGCCGGGGCGTTAATGAATGTCAGGATTGAATTCGGCTATATTTCGAGAGAGAAAGGTGGCGGCCGACCAAGCTCGGAATGTTACTACTGCACGCATAAATCGCGTGAATTCAGTCACCGGCTTTGGTAGGTGAATTGAGGATATATAATGAACCAAAATGGAATTCGTGAAGGATATTCGACGAACGTTTTTTAGTTGAATGAACGAATTTCGTCGTTTATCCTTTTTAAATATTTTCAATGCTTGAATGTAGCTTTTATACATACTCGTACATGTTTTCTTAACAATATGCATAGTAACTTTTCGATAAAAATTTTTACAAAGTTTTGTATTGAAAACTTGATTTTCATTTTTCATTGGATCGTTTAACTTTTTATGTAGGTATTTTCCCAAAATTATACTGAGAATTTATTAAATAACGTAATATTATCAGAATATTGATTGAAAATTTTAACTTTTTTATACATATGTAATTATACTCCACATTTACATACATTTAAAAAGTAAATAACATTTAACCAAAATTGAAACAACTGTCTCTCATTTTGATACACAATCTTACCCACGTAAAACCTGCTGCAGCCTGTCCACAAATCATCCATCCAAT
The DNA here is from genome assembly GCA_030522685.1 of Eupelmus azureus. NCBI lineage: Eukaryota > Metazoa > Arthropoda > Insecta > Hymenoptera > Eupelmidae > Eupelmus > Eupelmus azureus. Next base: position 22,507 of record JAPYZA010000432.1, read on the forward strand.
ACACGTCGCGATCCACACAAAAGAATTTCCGAACATTTGCAGCCTTCGCATGGCAAATTCCCTAACGTACGATTCGCGCGGAACGTACAGCGCCACTATGTATCCCCCGTGTGTGGCCGCATCTTCCATCCGCAAAATATGTACATACATCGGCCGGGGCAATTTTTGCTCCTCTACAATTCCAATTCCCAATTTTGTTTTGTATCAGCGTTTATCATCGATTCATCGGAATAAGCCGCGCGAATCCGTAAAAATGGAAATGGCTCTAATTTCATATGCATGCTCTCTGCGAGAGCATAGCCCGGGGATTCTCCGCGCGGCGGAGGCTTTATCGGCGAACGCATTAGAATGCGCGGGCAAATGTGTTTCTTAACTCTCTTTCTGTATATCCGCGAGCGCGGAGAACTTTTCCGCGTACGTTTCTGTGAGATTCGACAACGATGTGGCCCAGTTTCGGCTTGGCAATGCCCGCCGGCGATAAACAACGTTATTTTTATTATTGTGCTGTACGCGCAAAGTGTATAAGAGTCTTGCAGTGTCCCTCGTAAATCTTCGGCCGGAGACGAGCTTGTAGTGTGGGTGTGTGGGGGGCTTTGCTGGAGATCCGAGAGTGGAAGCCTGTGAGGATCTGCTTTTGACTTTCGTTTGAGGATTGTTAGTGATTAAGGTTTGATTGAGGTTGCTGATGGGGGAATGTGAATTTTCGAATTTACCTTTCACTTTTGGTTTGATAATGCGGGATTTTTAGTTGTTAAAAATGTGTTTCTGCTGAGATATGGAATGTATTTTTAATAGTTAAATCGAAGTAAAAACATTGACGTTGTTACTCCGAATAACATCTGTAGTAGAATTGTTTCAATTTCACAAATTTATTTATTTCCGTATTTGTTAATTATTATATCAAGTCTGTGTCTTTGCAACAGAAAATATTTTTGATACCAGCTTTTTACGTTCTTGGTTTTGTAAAAATATGAAGTTTATTCTATTTTATAAAAAAGTAAAAATAGTATAATAAAAAAAGAAAAACAATAAGGATTCTCATGACACTTTGAACAAATTTTATTTAAAATAATTCAAGCTTGAAACAGTCCAATCGTAAAAAATTCGCTGACGATCTCCGATTTAAACAGCCACATCTTTTTCATCTACTACATAAGTCATAAACTTGTGCACTTAAACTATGCAGCCTATAAAAACCGAGACACATGATGAAAGATATATGAAGATACGTGACACAGTTCTTCGCACGTTCAACTTCGCAATAGAAAAACCCCGGCGTGATAATTAAAAATCAAAAGTTCGATCGAAGTAAATTTTTCCCAACATTGTTCCACTTTTTCGTTCTTCAAACACACTAATAAGAATTCCAAAACGCTTGAGCTTTTAACTGGTAAACTAGAAATCTGAAAATAAAAAAAACATGCAATACCAACACCCTCTCCAGTAGTAAACTTGGATGAGAAAGAGACGTAAGTTTTCTCGAGCAAAAAGCAACTGCGAAGCTGACGAAAGGCGCGTTTCTTACGAGGCGCTCCTTATTTCCGCGTCTTCTTTTCATCTTCTCGGAGCTCCCTCGGCGCTCGCGTAATCGGAGAAAGACTTGGGCGAGAGCGAGCGTCATTAAAAAAAAAGGGCTTTCATTCGTCTACTGAAACCGCTATCTTTTCATTTCGTTTTTGCTTTTATCCGCACGCATTTCTTTAAGAGTAACGCGCGGAATCACACATCGCAGCTGCTCCAGATCTTATCTTATTTCTTATAGTGGTAACGCTATTAATCAAAGCTTATGTTTGCTGTGTGTGGGATAAGAGTGCCGAAGAAAGGCTTAATAATATATTAAATTGAATTTCGTTAAAATAGAATTGGTTCGTTTGTTAGAATAGTATAAATAGTTAAATTGAATCTAAATATCAAATAATAAATATATAATTTAAGCTTAAACTTTAAGATTGTAGGTGAATTTTTATCGTTAAAACTAAATTTACAAATACTTATAAATATTATTTTACAAAAAATTAATAAAATTTGTTATATTAATTTTTATAAATTATTTATTACTACATTCATTAATACTGTTGCTAGTTTAAAGTTTTCTAATCTTGGAATATATTGAAAAGCATAATTACATATGAGAAATTAAAACACACTTCAAAGAAGGAAATATCATCCAAGTTTTAGATGACTCAACTTTTTTGAAACAGTTTTAAATGGTACGGTAGACGTACTCATATATTTCATGTGTTACTACATGCATTACAAACTTTATCATTTCACAGATGAAATTTATAAAAATTTGAAATTTATTCCCATTTTAATTGTCAACTTTTGAAAGTTTCTTTTTTTACACTTATCCTCTTTAATGTACTTCTATTGTATTACAATTAAATAAAAACGATTTTTTATTTCATTTTATTAACTAATACAAACCATTTAAACATGAGTTTCCTACAAATGGTTTACGACATAACTTTTTATAATAAACTACTAACATAATAGCTGAATCCATAGCTTCCGAAAAATAACGACTCACAAACGGAGAAAAAGTATAATCGATTATCTCTAACTACGAAATTTATCGAAGACTACTCTATCGCGAATTTCCTCCGCGCTGCACGAGTAGAGAGAAAAATAGAGAAAACAAGAATGCGAGAGAAATATTGTTATGTCGATTCGCCTAGCAGTTCCACAATGTGTATTTATCGTCCCCCAAGCCATCGATATTAGCCATGGGAATTACGATCAAATTTTATCCTTTCCTCTCGCTCAACAATGTAGCTAATTTCTCGCCCGGAAAGTCGACGCTGTAAATTTTCGAGAGAGGCGGATGATGGAAACAGTGGGACCTCGCAAGTTTGCGAGAGGAGCGAACTGACGTGACCTTTTTCCGAAACACTCACAGCGATGTGAAAAAGATCAGCTCGGATGCGATCGCTCAAATCTGAAGAGTGGACGTAGTCTATTTATCATCGTTTTTTGCTGACTTTTTCTTTTGTCTTCTTGCAAAAAGACTGTACACGCGAAAGGTACGGTAAAAACTGCTTTTTAGCCGTTCCCTAGGTGGAGTGAGAATTATAGTGTCTTGTAGGTTCAAGCAAATCTGTCATTCATATGGATATACGTATACTTTTAGTTACATATTTTTATGAATGTACGAAATGAACTAAATCCATTAAAATGCTTCTGCGAGCGTATGTGTCTGCGCGCACACACACGCACACATACAATCACATCCGCACATACGCGCATATCCATGCACGCACACGAATACTTATTATGCATCTATATAGCTTTTGTAATAAAAGAAATAAATAGATTTTCATACAATCGATAGAAAAACAATAGAATCATGAGTAATTAGTTAATTATTATAATAAATAATTAGTAAAATACTGCATAGCTGCAATAGTAAAGTAGATAATTCACAAAGAAAAACATATAACAAGCTACACTACTTTCTTCCACATAACATCATAAAATTTCGAGTAACATAGCTACGGCTCTACAATCACACATCTTTTTTGGCGTTGCGTATATAAAAAAAAATGGCTTTTTCCCTCGGCTTCCTGCGAATTTCGAGCTCGCAAGCTCCGCCCATCTCGAGATTAAAGTCTCGAATGGACGAGGCTGCAGCGGCGGCGGCGGCAGCGAGCTGCCTTTGGCCGAGTTTGCCATGCACGAGAGCACGCCGAATGGAGAAAGCGAAATAGTTTCAAGCGTCGCGCGAAAAGAGAGAAAAAGTGAGGAGGCTCGGTGAGAGCGATGTAGAAAAAATATGCCCTGTAACGTGTACGGTTTATTTTTGAACCGTCGAACCATGCTTTCTGCAGTTGCGTCGATATCGCAGAATTCCATGTTTGAATTTTTATTTCTATGTAGAAATTCAAGATCGATACCAATCTAAACATACTTGAGATATTACTTGTAATATTTCTGGCACCTTCAGATACTTCCTCCCATAGCAATACCAATCAACAATCAAATCATCGCAGAACCAGCCGACCGAACCAACCGATCTCCCAAAACAATCCCCAACCTCCCATCAACAAATCACGCGCTTACGTAGCTGATAGGACCCGCAGCGCGCATAAACTATACAACTTCCGAAACAATGAGCCTCGCGTACATCAAAATACCCTTGGCCATTGCGCCAACTAGCGCCCATCGTTCGAAATTCCCGGAAACTAACTTGTTCGTCTCTGATGTTCGCAGGCCCGCAACAAACCGGCCGACGGAGTCGGCCACGTCAACCAGAAAGGCGCGGCAGGACAGAAGGCTCCGCTGACCGGCGGTCAGAAGGGGGCACCGGGCGCCAAGACAGCCGCCAAGCCGGCCACCAAGCCGAGCGCGCAAAAAGGCCAGGTCAAGGTCACGCCGAAGGCGGCCTGCGTCAAGACCGGCAAGAACAAGAAGAAGGGACAGAGGCAACAGTACGACCTCATCGTCACCATTAATCTGGTGAGTTGAATATGCTTGGATATGTGTGTCTGTGTTTTTGTGTGGATGGGTTGTGCGTGATAGTTGGGAAGTGTCGGTAAGAGGGCTTTTATCGGGTGGGAGAAACTTTTTTTGGGGAAGGGGTTGAAACGGTTTTTTTGTTTGAGAACGATTAACTATCGTGTTGAGGAAAGTGATGAGTATGCAGTGTGTTTTAATAAAATTAGCTTTTGATTTAATTTTTTTGTAGTTTATTAATAGTTGTAATATAAAGATTGATAAAAATGTTTGTTGGCAAGGAACAATAACGGATAATAACGTTATATATGACATCAAGGTAGTTTTTACTGCACAGTCGCCAGAATCTCAAGATCGCCGGTAATTTCATCAAATCGAGCGACAAAAGAGGAACAAAAACCGCGTGTCTGAGTTTTGACCTCTGTGCAAGAAGGCAGCGAGGTTACTCTAATTAGTTGGCTTGTTACCCAGGATGTTGATAAAGCACGAAAGAAGCGAGCTCTGCGTTACGTGTCGTTACATTCACGCGGAAGCGTGTAATGAAATTTGCTTTACGGTTGAGTTGTCTCCCAAAAATGTTAATGAAAATGCAAAACAATGTGGATTTAATGTAAACGATGTAGATTGCTTTGTGTTATCACAGATAAGTTCGTGCATTAATTAGACAAAATTAAAACGTATATGAACGCGATAACCTTGGCGTTAGTTTTATCTTGGGTAAAGAACAAATTTAACGTAATTACATGTTTAACGTAAGTTTACTTAAGTACGCTGAAGCGTTCTTGTGTTTAATCGTTGTTAGCTGATGATTAATTTTCATTAAAAGTCTTCGCAATATTTCTTTCACTTTTTAACAAGAATTGTTTATATCCTGAAATTATACTTAAATTAATAAAAAAAACTTTCTATTTTATAACTGCAGCAACTTTCGCAAAAAAAAACATAGTTAAATCTTACAACAATAATTCCACATGCCCCTATTCCCAAACTTGCAATAACAAAAACAGACAGCTACATAAAACCAGTAATTAAAACCCCCAAGCTTCATAAAAGCCCAACTATAAATCCACAAAACGCTTGATAATCTTTCCCAAAACCCGTGGCTCTAATTCAATCGAACGTTATCGCAACTCGCCGGCCATAAACAAACAGCCCGCCGCGACTTGAAGCATTCCGCAAAATTGCGTCCAAATCAAGCTCCCCCACCCGCCGCCGCCAAAAAGCAGGTCAATCGAATTTATCTTTCACCCTCGGCATTTTCTCATTCCATAACGAGGGAGGCAAGTCCAAGTAATCCCATCATCCTATACGAGAGTGGAAAGCCAGGCTGGCTCTCGCAATTTGGATTCGAAAGCTAATTAATTAAGCGCAAATACAAATTCGCCCGCCCGCGCAAGATACAGTCTCGGCTCGTGGAATTAATCGCGCGGCTCCGCCGGCGCGATGAGAAATTCGTCGCGTTTAATATGCGTTTCAGTTGTGGCGCTGCTCTTTTGCACTTTGGCCGTTGCCGGGCGGAAATAGCATCGCGCGCCGCAGCTGCGCGGGCGGAGAGACAGAGGAACGCCGGAGGAGGAAAATGGGGAGTGAGAGAAAGGGAGACAGGATGAGAGGGAATGGGTGTGGAGGAAGAAAGAGAGATAACAGGGAAAGGGTCAGAAAGTGGAATGCAGGAGGGAATCAAAGGTTGAGTGTGAGGGAAATGTATAGATAGTTGAGGGGGAAGGAAAGGGGTGAGTGAAATGAAAAAGAAGGCGATTGAGAGCGTGGGAAAATGAGATTTGGCGTGTGATAAAAGTGAGAATAGAAAGATACGCGCGGAGAGTGAGAAGGAAAATATAGGAAACGCTTTTGAAAAAGGAGGGAAGCATAGGTTTAAATTGTTTTCAGAATTAATTGAAATTTGGACATTAATTAATAGCTTACATCGCGGGGGATATAATACATTTGTGAATCAACTATATTAAAGTAAATGAAAAAGTTGAAATATTTAACTTAAATTAATAATCTCCAACGTCTTTCAATTTTTATAATAACTGACAAATTCATAAGATAATAAATTAATCTTACTTTCAAATATCGTATTAAATAGAAGAATTTTACTCTAATAAAAATCGATTTTAATAAATTACAGCCAATGAAAATGTTTTAAAATTACTCTAATAAAAATCGATTTTAATAAATTACAGCCAATGAAAATGTTTTAAAATTATACCGAATTATTTGACTTTATTAAAAAGTGTGATCACATCTAACAAATTTCCCAAAAACACTATATTAAAATCCTCATCCCCAGTTTTAATTATACAAATTCAATATCAGCAACGATCACGCGAGAATAATCTACCGACTCACGCTGAATTTCTCAAAAAATTCATCCAACCTGAGCATGATTAATCACCTTTCCGAAATTATCGAAAGAAACTGCGAATCCACGAATGTTCACGCCTACCTCCCCCACCCACCCTAATCTCTATCTGCTAATTAAAATCCCCCCCCCCCTCGCCTTTCTTCTAATTCATCTCTCACCGGCTGTCAATACAAGACCCGGCGACGAAATTTTTAATATCCGGAGCTAAAATCCCAGCTCCGGAGAAAACTTGTTTGCCACTTCCTTAATCTGACCCACTTGAAGGGGGGGGGGGGGGGGAGACACCCACTGCGGCAGAAAAACAAACAGAAAGGTCCTTAAAACACAACTGGCACCCAAGGCGATAGGTCCTTAACACTCAGCTGGCATCCAAGGTGTGTCGAAGCTGCCTGAGGGAGAGTATATATATCGAGGCACGTTTTCGTAGACGGGCACGTGCGGCGCGGCTGGAGACTCGCTGCGGGCTGTTTCGCGTGCTGGGCGCTGTGTCTAAGGGCCGAGCGCGCCTTTTCGTCGGAGAAAGAGGAACGAGATAATGGATCTTTTAGAGGTGTTTTGTGAGGGTGAGGTACGGGTGAATTTGGAGTAGAGCGTGAGAAAGGAGTTTTGATGTGATGGGGTTTTTGATGGACAATGGGAAGTGGAATTGGAGGGGGAGAGTGATTATTTGTTTGTTCTTTTTTGAGATATTTTTCGCTTTTATTCTGTGGCAGTGTCTAGATTGGAAGACTGAATGAATCTTTAATATTAGGAATTTTTGGCTTATAATATTAATCTTATTTGTGTAAAGGATTATTATGAATATCTACAAAAAATAATACGATAGGTTAAATTTGCAGTGTCTTACCACACTTGGACATTATCTACTATTGCCTTTCCTGATACATTAAATATATTAATACTGCTTATATTTTTTTCGAAATTAAATCTATTTTTGAAATATTAAAATATATTTATTTTAATTATTTATTTTTGTATTTATTGTTATTTATAAAGTTTTTACCTCGTTCTCACAAATTCATCACTAATACCGCATAATTCAGAAAATTCAAAGTCCACTTTAATTCCATTCGCGTTTTTCCTTCATCGTAAAACGCATCGGTTCACGGTAAAACACAGTCGGCCACGTAACACAACGAGGCAAATTTAATAACTCGGAGAAATTCATAGATGTAAAAAAATTTCAATATTCCCAGGCGTTTTTGCGCTCGAACTTCCCGGGGGACATTCTATTAATGCGAGAGACAGGCGCACAGGTTGCCCGGAATCTCGCGTGGAAATGAAATATATGAGCGTGCAATGTATGCGCGCCGTACGCTCGATACCGCAGATTCTGCGTGTGCAACTCTACTGGCTCGTGACAGAGGCACCTGTGAATAGAGACGTTTTTAGTTAATGAACCTTTCGTTTTATTGCGATCGGATATTTCGAGCTGGTGCATATTAATATTGAATTCTTGCTGAATATATTTATAGATTTTAACCCATATTTTTAGAAATTGAAATTGTCGTGCGAGTAGTGTGTTGTGTTGAAAAGTATTACATTTTAGTGTTAGATGAAACTTTGAGAAAGATTACAAAATGTTACCTTCGAAGAAAAATGAGACTTATAATTTCAAGAGAAATGCTCTAAAAATAAATCTTTTATACTATTGTTTAGAGTATACAAAAGCATGAATCTGAAAAAAAAATCAATGTTTTATACACTAAAAAATTTCAACAATGCTTCGAAAAATTATTGAGTTATGTATGGTTGTAATTATTCAATCCAGTAGTGTGAGTCGTGTGTGGTAAGACTTTTAAAAAAAGGGACACTGGCACAATAGACTTTTCTCAGTAACAATAATTTTGAAAGAATTTTAATTAATAAATGAATACAAATTTTTAATTTTCGCGCAAAAATATAAATTATTCTAGATTCTATTCTATTTTATTTCATTAATTTAATTAAACCTATATATACTAATCGCATACCTCTAATATTATTATATTTATTATCCATCTTCTTTAAATTTCTTGTACTTAAATAACAAAACTAATTGCCTCTTTAGCATATAAATCTCACTCTCCAACCAAAAACTTTCATCCTATCCAAAAAACGAATAATCCAACAACACACCATTAAAAAAAACAAACAACCCCCAACCCAACCCAAGAATCCCACTCGCCAATTATCCCCCCATCTCGCAAAATCCGCTTAATCTCCATCCATCAGCGCTCTCCCCTCACAGCCAACCTCACCTCGTACCACCTCTCGCTTTATCGCGCCAAAACAATGACTCGACGCGTCTGGCTCGCCACTTTCCTCGAAAACGCATCTTCAAAGCCCCGCAGCCAGCCATTATCCTAGCGCCTCTCACGCGTCATGTACAAGCGGCGGCGCGCGTCTTGGCAGCGCTCTGCAGCTCGCCGCCGCGCGAATTAACAAAAGGGCACCAGAGGTGGATTAACCGTCGCGTACGCGAGAGCTCCTACATACGCGCTGTCGCTCGCAAAAAGGCTTTAGTCGCGAATATCGCCGCGCAGCCGAGCCGCTGCGGCCTCGAACGTTCGATCTAAAATTAAGGCCTCGGGTGTGTAGATACGCGGACGGGGCGCGCTTCGTCGTCGTCTTCTTCTTCGCCGTCATTACGCGAAGTCGCGAAGTGAGATATTGTCGCGGCTGAGTGAGTCAGTGCGCGCTGCACGGCGCACCCGGATGCGCTTGTTTATACGCCCGCGCTGCTGAGACCGCGCGCGCGAGTGCTGGCCGCGTGGTTTGGGAGGTTTTTTGCTTTGGTGCGCTGGAGAGTTGGGGTGGTTTGGGGTGCTGAGCTCGGGAGTGACAGTGAATGAGTTCGACGTAAGTGTAGTTGGGTGAAGGTGATTTTAGTTGGTGGCGAAGGATCGGTATTGATGGATGTACTTGCGCGGTGTGTTGATGAGTAATTGGAAATTTGTCGGAGTGCTGGAAGCGATTTTTTAGATCGTTACCTCGCGTTGCGTCTTTTTTGGTGGCGGATGTTATTTTTTGGTTTTTGATTTGATTGTATTGATAAGAAATTTTATTTATTTTGATTGTTAAATATTATGCTATTTTGAAATATTTCTAGCTCGTTAAAAATATTTTTGAAATGATCTAAAATAGATTTTAATAAGTACAACGTTTTATAAAATCGTATGATAAATGAGAGGTATGCGAGAATAATTAAAGTGTAATCATTTTTTTTTTAATGATCTTTACCCAGAACACCCTTGAGTAAAACAGACTTAAAAGATTCTCCTTATAAAAAAATGACGGACGTCGAAAGAAAGTACACAAACGAATATGGAAGACTGAGGCGCCTAACGAGCAAAATCGATGGTCAAATAAGAAAGATTAGCGTAAGTTCTACAGATGCTTTTTCATATTGTGTCTACCCAAATATTTTAAAGAAATAAGACCTATGCAGTGTGCTATTATAAAAAATTTAAATAAAATTCTTAAATGATACATCTAAAAACTATAGAGAAATTAACAAATGTGTCTAATATAAATAAAAATAAAAAAATATGTTTGTTCATTTTATAAAAAATGTATCAATGTAGTTCACTTTTCTATTTATTTTTTAATTACTTTTCATAACTAAATTGTGCACAATTTTTACAAAACATCAGGTTCAATGTACTTTTTTTTAATTTTAAATATAGTAATTATGACAATATATTTTTGATTTAATCAACGTGTAATTAAATTTAATTTACAGAGAACTATATAGCAGTTTTAATTAAAAATTTACTCTGCAATTAAGTTTGAAAATGAAATTTTGAACAACGTGACAACATTAATATCACTGTGCATCATTTGTATGGGTTTGCCAATTTTCATTTTCAACAGTAAAATCTACATTGGATTAAATTTATCTACTTGTGTATACATGAAAGGCTAATAACCCTATCATATTAATATTTCAGTCTTTCCAAAAATAAAAATAACTAATCACCTAAGATGAAAGTGCTACTAGCTGCAGAAGCAAAAGTTTATACTCTGTATTTAACTTGCTAACGTCTTTATTTATGTTTTGAAATGTATTATATTTTCTTTATACTATTTTAACATTGTTTTATTCTTATAAAATGTTGAGAACTAAAAATAAGTTATTTTAAGAAATAATTTAAAAGAATATTTTTTAATATTTTTTTAACTTTTTGAACTTGATTTTACACCTTAACACATCTTTACGTATAGTTGGAAATAAACTAAAAAATCTAAATTAAATAAAGAGGTTTTTTTTTTAATAAAGTAGTGATTCGTTATTACTCAAAGCGGCAGTACTCAATCAAGTCCAACACTTACGGACAACTTGCTGCAATAACCATTAACAACATTAATAATACAATTTTAAACAACAAAATAGCTACAAAACTACGAAAAAGATACAAAAAGACGACTTCAAACTTAAAAAGCCTCTCCTAAAAAAACTACAACAGACAGCTCACTCCCCGCCGTCCCTACTCTACATAACACCGACCAATTCAACCTCACAAAGACCCTCTAATGTCGCTCTCTACATCCCTAAACGTAAATTTACCCTCGCCAACTTCACCCAGCCCCAGCTCGACCCCCAACAAGCCGGACAATCTCGCGTCGAAGCTCCACTCTCCGCTAATACAACGGGGAAATCCGACAACCCAGGCAATTCACAAAGCGCCGCAGAGCGCGCTTATATGAAAAGAAACGAGAAAACAACGCGCGAGGGGCGAGAGCGAGAAAAAAAAGAAGAAGGGAAAAGAGAAACGAGTCTCGACCCAGTTTAGATCGTGGGCCGCGACCTTGTCTCGCGGCGCGCCGCCGCGGCGGCGTTTCGAAATTTAGAGGCTGAAAGAGAGAAGAACGAGCTGTTCGGGAGAATATTTATACGGCGCTGTCTCGCCTCGCGGGGCCATAGAGCCGGCGTTCCTACCTTACATCGGACTTACAAATTCGTATGCGGCTCGCGGGCGAGACGGTTTTTCAGCGCGGACACGCGAACGATGCTTTGTGGGGTATAAATTTTAGAGCCGGGAGGAGGGGGGGTGTGAGCGATTTGAATCGGGCGAGTAATGTTCAGGTGACAGACGTGCGGGCGAACGTAATTTTACGCTCGGGCACGCGTAGTGGTCGTGTTGAAGTTTGAGGTATTTGATTGTTTCCGCTTTTGGTGGGCGGAGATTTTTAGTGCGATTGAGAGTGGGATATCATATTTACGGATAGATGGGAATAAATTGCTGTGATTGGTGGTAGCGATTCTGATTGTGTCTGGTAATTTACGTTATTGATGTATGAACGTTAGAAAGTTTCTCCTTATCAAACGTGCTTTCGGTTGAAGAATGATTATTCTTTGCTTGAATCGCGTCGGGCGAATCACAGACAAGAAATAAAATGGATAACTTAACAAAATACTTTCATTTATTTGCTATTACTTAGCAAGCATAATATATGTACATTATTCTTGTACTAAGCAATAAACTTGTTAGTTATTGTGGTAAACGAATAAGTTCTTTTTAATGGTTCGATAAATGAATCATTCTTATAGTTTATTGTTGGTTAATTTAAAAATTAATTCAACAAGTTTTTAAAAGCACCTACAGATTTTTAGAGATCTAAAGCTCAGAATTCTACTCTTCATATTCGATGAATTCTGCAACAATACGAGACAAATTTTCACATAATATATTATTAAGGTGTTTAATTGTTTCTTTTATTGTTCTATAAGTACAAAGATTGAAACTTGTTGCATCTTCTTTTATTTCCTTTCTGTAGTTTATTTCTAAAGTGAGTAGTGTCACGAAATTATGGGTTTTATTAGAGGATCAATTTTTATTGATACAACGTACATCTCTAGTATTATAGTCCATAATTCAGGATCCGAAAACCTATGGGAACAAAGTACGAGAGTATTTTTCTTTATTAGAAAATACTCTCAAGAGTCTAATCAAACACATGATTCCGGAATAACAGTTTTTCTGCTGAATATAGCACAATAAACCTTTTATACCGATTTCTGATTAAAAAGTAGAGATTGTATTCATAAAAATATTCCCACATTATTCGCGACGATAAAATACTGCAATATGGAACGTTATACTGCTTACAGAGTTTCATTTATTCAGAAATATAACATTGGTTATCCTGCATTTCAACATTTCATACGAGATTTAATTTGTTTTAGACATATTTTTAGTATTTCAATTTGTATACTTTATATTCTGATCAATAAAAAATTAATCTCTTTTAAATTTGCATAAATTTATTTAAAAATTACATGCCCGTATGGTTTTATTATAGATTTAATTAGTTAATGCTTTTAATCTTTGATAAAATGAAATAAAGGCTTAAAGCCATTTAACTGATGAAGGAAAATGATGAATTATTTAAAACATTGACTTACACAATATTAACATAATCAATATAATGCATTAGATTTATTTATAACACCTTCCTAAAGACCATCTATTCGTAGGAAGTAAGACTATAATAGAACAAATAATTGCTTGTTTAGACAAGCGCAGCAGCTCAACTGGGGACATAGCACGTCGCATCTAGAGTCGCTCAATTAACCTACATATATATTCGTCGCCGTTGTCGGGACCTCAACGCTGCAGATTTATACAGCTAAAAAGATGGTGGCACACCTGTTATTTATCAATCAATTTTTTGACTCAGATCTTAAAAATCTTCGATAATCCGTAATGTTACGACGTCCATTCGAGTATAGAGTTACGCCGATTCTTTTAATAACTCGGGCGCTTTGTCGCAAGCAGACAATAATGCCTCGGCCGTTTCTTGGCACATAGTAAGCTCTCTCTCTGGCTTTGCATATTTATAAACGTACTGAATATGCGTATTATTACAAGCATCATTAAACGCTCTCTCGGTTATAAGAGAATAGGAGAAGACGCGGGATTAAACTCGTAAATTAAATGCAAATATTTAGACGGCTAGACAGATATCTTGATTTTCGAACTATTTTTATACCGGGTAGTTCGTAAAATGTAGAGCGAAAGCATTTATTGACATGAATTCAGGAATTTTGTTTTGATTTTCATCTAGTACGCATTAACTATTTTAAAGTAATGTGGAAAACAGATTCGTATTTACTGTAAAATAAAATGATTGTACCAAATAAATAATTTAAATAAAATGAATTGCGCCAAAGTGGATAAATCCGAGTTTGGTAAGACAACCGTGTACTTGACCTCACCAATAAAAAAACTATTTTAATATCCTAAAATTTGCCCTACTCACGTAATTAAAGCATCAAAAAAATAAATAACATTACTTAATACACGTATTCAACCCCAGCACGACTAAAAAGTAAAGAATACGAAATCAAAACACACAGCACGACCAAGCCATCTAAAACAGCAAGCGAAAATTCAGCTCGCTGTCAGGCCGCATTAAAAAATAATCTCAATTTCCAATTTTCTCAAACTCGAATAAACGGACACTCTGCAAACACTCCACGCTCTCCCGTCCCGTCGCGCCATGAATAATTTTATGATGCTCACGAGGACGGGCCGGATAGGAATTCCTAGCCGCTCCGAGCGCGACGAGGGCTTAATATTGAGATACGAGCTAGCTCCACTCGGCCCGACTGTCTAATTTCCTTGTAACGACGCGCGCCGCGCCCGCTGCTTTAAACAGCGAGAAGCGAGCTTGCTTGACGAATCGCTTGATAATCTGCCAAGCTCGCGGGCCGACGATTCGGCTTTATCGCGGCCCGGCTTTAATGAGTAGCCTCGGCCTGGCGCGGGGTGGGAGGATTTCCTTTGGCTCGCTGGAATTTGCATTTTTCTAGCGCTCCTCGTCGGCGCTAGCGAGGAGTAGCTCGTAAAAAACCAGCGAATTTAATTACGCGGCGCGTTTTATGTGCATGCTCGGCGCTAGTGTACGGAGAGAGCGGGCTGGTCTGCGCGCGACGAAATGAGTTTTCGCTGGCTCTTCGCGTTTAAGTGAATACTAATTTGTCGCGAGCTTTAATTGGACGCCGCAATTTTTTGTTGTACCTTTGAGCTTTATGGAGGGGCTGCCGTTTGAGCGCTGAAATTTTAGTGTAATGAAAGATTTTTAGACTGGAATAGCTGACGCTTCCGCGCAAAGAGAGTCCAGAGCGCTTAGAATTCTATTTTTAATCGAAAAAAGTATATCGATTCCGAAGCCTCCGCAACCACTAGGAATAGTAAACACGACAAAATCCGAGCAGAGTGTTATACGTAAAAATAAAATCGTCCGCGCGCCGAAAGCTCCGAGATTCCGGAATCTCTCTCCGACCGCAGCACGCGCGTTACCATTGGGTAACGCATTCCCCTATATTTTTCTCGTTCCAGAGTATTTTATTCTTTCGTTTTCTTTTTTCTTTTCGTCTTTCCCACTCTAACTCTCCGCCCGTTCGACCTTGCACCGGACGACTTTTATGTTCTCGGTAGCTCAAGCTCGAGCTTGCAAGCGTTCAACGACCCAATTAACCGACGGGGGGCGCCTCTGGTGGGCGTATTATTAATAATACGGAAAAGTTACCTTTTTTTCTCTCTCCATCGTTTGCGCGGGGGTACAGCTGTATTCAAGCTCGTATAGACGCGTGCTTTCAAAAATGTAGAGGTACGAGCTTGCGGGCTTTACAAAAGGGAAATAGCAGAAGTCGCGTAAATAAAATATTCGTAAATGCAGATTCGCAGAGTGGTGTACATACAGAGTAGCATAATACGTGTGCACTGCAAATTTACTTTGGCGCGCACAGGTATACGAGGACACCGCAGCGTGCATTCTAACGTTCGCGCAAGCACATAAACTTATGTATACTCGTATGCACGTGCGCGCAACTAATTTTCCGGAATCCACGGGCTTTCGAGTGTTCTTTGGTCTTGCTTCTCTTATTTTCTTTTTCTACTCGAGCGCTGTATTGCCTCTGCCGTATATATCTGAACAAAAACGAACGGATACACGTACACGCGGACATGTATAGTCGCGAACACACAAACACCCGAACACATACACACAGACACACGAACACATGAACAGCCGAACACATCCATACACATACAGATCCACACCCACATGCACACATACACCGACACACACACACACACACACACACGCACACACACACACACACACACACACACACGCTCACACACACGCGCGCAAAACTATTTACTTTTACTTTTGCCATCTCTTTCAAATAATTATTCCTTTACATCGTCCAAACCCGCACTCTCAGCTATCCCGCTCGCACGTGTTCGCCGCGTATTTCACAAAACCCGCTGTCTTCTCACACACGCTCTTCGGCTCTCCCAGTCCGCGCGCTCGGCCTGTCCGCTCTCATCTCCGGCGATTCTCTTTCTCCCGGCTTCTTCCTCCAAATACACACGACCGGCTCCGCCCGCGAACAAAAGCTCGCGCTCGCGCTCGCATACATTTCTCAGCGTCGCGCTGCTCGCCGCCGAGTGTGTAAAAGCGAAAGCGCGCGAGTGGAGTGTATCTCGGGGCACGCGGCATCTGCGGCAATCGGCCAAAGTCTTCCCCTGTCCGTTTATACTCGCGTCCGGCAGCGTCGGAAGCCATAAGCGCCGCGGCGAGGCCTCGCAGTTTATAGCGGACAGAGAGAGAAAGAGCAGCCTGGCGCCCTTACGGCTGCAGCTGCCGCGCGCGCGATCGCCGTTTAGTGCTCCGGCGGCAACAACATGGCTGAGTTACCCAAGAAGTACACGCACGAGTATTACAAGTACAGGCGGCTGACCAACGAGATCGACTGCCAGATACGCCGGTTATCCGTGAGTGGCTTGGATGGGGAGAGTTATGCTTGTGGTGGGTAGTTGGTGGGGGAGGGAGATGATTTTTGTTGGGAAAGATTGTTTGTTTTTGTTTGTTTATTTTGGTGGGGATGGTTGTTGATCGGGGTGATTATTGTTTGAGAGATTTTTAATTCAGTTGGGTCGATTTGTAGTGTGTTGGTGTGAGTGATTGTACGTGAGCGTCGGAGTGGTCAGTGCTGTATCTTCGTATTGGTTTCTTTTTTTAAAATTCCGGTCGGAGTTGCGAGCGAATAAAAAACCATTTGGCAAAGAGTGTTTTGTTGTTTTCAACGGGAATGCGGGAGTTTACTTGTTTTACTGGTTTGCGAGAACAATTTTATCATGTTTTGCGCACTTTCATTATTTTCGAAAAAGTTTTCTGAAAATACCAGCGCAGCTGGTATTCTAAAATTTTAAGCCCAGATTTATGGGAATGCGTTAAACTTGATAAAACATTCTTTTTTGAAGCACAAAAATATACTTCGTGATAAATGAGTATTTTGTATTCTCGAATGTTCGCGAAGTGGATCTAATTTTATTTGAGTCAACGTAAACAGTATCTTTAGAAAAATACAAAAAGCATTCTGCTCTGATGCAGTAATTGTATTTGAAATATAATATTAGAAGAATTACTTTTAATGAACGAAAAGTAGTTCTTAAGTGAATACTAAAGTGCTTTAATTACAGGCAGTTATAGAAACCAATTTCTTTCATCAACTTTTCTTCAAATATAATTACGTGCTAATGGGATATTTACTGAAATTTAAAAATTGAATAAAAATATTGGTCCTCATAATTATTAATAACTATAAATGTTTAACATTACTTTGTAACGTAAAACTTAACTTATTACCAAAAATTACAGGGGTTCACTTTTTTTCATAATTTTAAATTTAATCGAAACATACTTGCTGACACTACCCATCACACCTAAGAGATATTTTCTAAATTAAAAATTCGAAATAAAAACTGAATTCTTGTATTTTGTAAAACAAATTTAGTAACGGTCTCTAACAAAACATATATCATACCTGTATATAAAACTACTAAGAGCGAGCTCGCTTATAAGCTAATCACTACAGATAAATCAACGTTCTTAACAACAATATTAATATTTTCATCACCACCAATCCCACTTTCCAATCAAGAACTCCATAACTACAAAATCCCGTATTAGTCCCATCAAGAATCGAAACCCTCATTTTTTCCATTATCCAGCGCCCCTCAATAAACAGCGATGATATAAACCAGCGAGCGAAGCCAACTTCTTCAATCGACACATTCACTAATACACATTTTCCTTTATTGTTACAGTCGGAGTACGGGCTCACGGAGGACCAAGTTGCGGGTAAGTCCATCCACGTTTTTATCGTCCCGATATTACCAAGATTTACGCCTGCCACTTCGGCAGCGCCAGCTAGAAAGTATATAGCCCTACTCTATAAACGGGTCCTTGAGAGCTCGAGCGTTACGTTATGAAGTATAAGAGAGAGGCAGTTACGCCCTGCGTTTTTCCATTCTACTCGCGCCGAGAGGCTTGGCGTGCGACTATATGCGCCGCATCCGAGAGACACACACACAGTCTATATAGTTGGCCGAGTATCAAGAATGAAATTGGATTCCTCTTTCTCTCCCTCTCGTTCGCGCTTCGAGAAATGAACGGAAATCCAAAGTCGCGCGGACGGCAGCTGTACGGCGAATTTTCCCGCGTGCAGTCGTATTATTCATTAAATTTTCGGCTCGTTCGTAAAGCGAGAGAGAGAGAAGGAGAGGAGTTGGTGAATGAAGCTCTCTTTTTCCGAGCTGACGTAAGAGCACGTGCGCTTAGCTTGTTTTAGCCAGCGCTGAGAGTTCGGCTTGGTGTAGTGGGATTATATCGGATGATCGATCGAGTGTTACGATTGTTGGTAACTCAGTTACAAGATTGGTTGTTTGAGGAAATTAATTGCTGATAGGGGCGATGTTAAGTTCGGTAATTGAGTCTCAGGTTGAGAATGAGTGGAATTATGCTTTTCGTTAACTTTATTAGAGCCGGTGGCTTCTAGTTGAAACTCGGGCGCTATTAAATCGTACTTCTAAATTAGTAGGCTATTTGCTGTGATGACTGAAAATATTGGATTTCGCCAGTTTTCATTGTGCCTGGGTTCAGTATTGACAATTATAAATAATTCTTTGGCGCTGATAAATTAAGAGTATTTCGACGCGACTGATTAGCTATTTTCATGAATTATTTTTCACTTTAGCTCTGATGATGAACATCCGTAATTTGATTT
>JAPYZA010000433.1:0-29107 GCA_030522685.1 Eupelmus azureus
GAGGGTTGGGGTGGTGATTGGCTGTGTTTGGAGAGATGCGGAAAGTTGGGTTTGTTGAGGATAGTGATAGTTTTTTTTTTGGAGGTAATGTTTGTGGTTTGTTGTGGGGATTGCTTTTAAGTGGAAAGTGTGTCAGTTTCTGTTTGCGGTTGTTAGTAATACTGAGGAAATTTGAAGTTGGAATATGATGTATTATTTCAACTGCAATAAAGAAATGCAAAGATTGTTTGAATAAGATAGTGAGAATCCGTGTTTATAAGTATTCATTTGGATTTGAATACTTATAATTTTAAACACGACAGACTATTTTAGATTTTTATTGTAAAAAATTTCATTTATTTTCAAGATAATAGATATATTTAAACACCAGCACGTTGACAGGTGGAATAATTTAACAACTTAAATTTCGTTTTCCCGAACGCGACGATAATAATTATAATTCCTTTTACGTAAACAGTTGCGAACACCGATTGTGATAAATAAAAATTACGGGCCGTTGCTATCTTATCGAGAAAAAAGCTACTTTTTTATTCTCACACACATTTCCTAAATGAACAGATAAAGCCGAACGTGTCCCGCACAATAGTCTACACGAAATAATTCATTCGGGTTTTTATAGTGAAATAAATGTCGAAGCAATATCGCGTTAAAATATATTTACCATTTGAAAGAAGTGTTTTCACGGCTTTTGAGAACTCTGTAAACTATTTTAAAATTCTCGTCCTTGAAACTAGACGATGCAATTCATCGCGGAAAATACAGATAATAAAATATACATAATGAAAATCATCACATCTACAAAAACATCCATCAATCACCTTTCAAGAATACATTAATCATCTTATTACCCACACCCAAAAATCATAAAAAACCCTCCCAAACCCGACAATCTCTGTAATCTTAAACCACCCAGCAACCAAAAATCCCAACCTCTCACACACGAACACAAACCCAACCTCTCCGCACGCTCAATCCGTCCAGTCGAAACAATACTCGCCGCTCGGACTCGCCCGGCAATATCGCACGCGCCCATACGTTTTATCTCCTCGCGAGCTTGGCGAGTAATCGCTCGCGGCGCCCGTTCGCTCGTGACACTTCCGGCCCAGACTTCCGCCCGGGCCGGCTTCCTGAGCCATGCCCATGTCGCCGCGCGGTGTATCGACAGTGAAAAAAAAAAGGAAAAAAATAAAGAGTAGGAGGAGCGAAGAGCGCGTGCGGCTGCTGCGCAAGCTAGCGGCTATTAGTCGCTGGCGCGATGATGAGCGGATCGGTTGGCGCTCGAAGTGCTTAGTGGAACTGAGTGGCTTGGTAGTGCGAGGTGTTGTTTGTTAGTGCGCGGTTTGAGTTTTGGATGCGGGGTTTTTTTGGGAAGTGTTGGTTTATGAGTGTTTTTTTTGTATTGAAATGAAGAATAGATAAAGTTTATGGGAGGCGGAATCTCGAGCAGATTTGATCTAGTGTTAATTTCTGCGTTTGTGATTTGGGTCTGCGGTTTGTTGCGGTTCGGTTGAAAAGAGCTCAGGCATGCCTGCATGAGTTTACTGCTGTGACTCAGAACTTCGTTAGTCAGATAGTAATTAAAATATTCTTATGAATATGCTCTTATCCAGCTTTGGACAGATTATTCATTTTACTCTCTTGTAGTGTTTCTGTTTTTGATAAACTTTTTAAACATTAATCCATTTACAATAAATTTACAAATAATTTACGATTAAGTATAATAATATAACATTTGTTCATTTTTTAAATTCATCGATTGAAAAAGTATGAAAAAATTAAAAAATTTTAATTGACAAATTTAAAATTATTATCAGCTACTAATTGTAGCTTTATTACTAGCTATACTATCACAAACGATTTGACACATCTCACCTCATAACTCCTAACAGTTGAAGTAACAATTCGCCGATACGAAAAGTAAGAGCTTCAACGTCCCGCGCCTGTGCAGCCGTTATCAAACTTCGTTATCAAGCAGCACGGCGCGAAAGAAACTCGCGAGTGCAAGTGAATTATTCAGTTGGCAAAACATCGACAACAGCGCAGTGAACCAACAAAAGCAAAAGAAAAAAAATCTCAATCTTCCGACTTTAAACGCGAAAGAAACAACGCACACTTGTAACCATACTTATCAGCAAGGTGATACCCACTATTCCTCCAACACAAACCGTGGGAACAGCAAAAAGAAAAAAAAACAAAGAGCAAGCACAGAGGAGGGAAGGCTCCGCGGGGAAAAGATGACCGCGTTGCCCGGCAAGAATAAATTGAAAATGGGCAGCTCGGGCCGCTACTACGGCGCCTATCTCATCTACGACGTGGCCAACTCCTGTTTAGCCGCGCTGCACGCCAAGATGCCGCCGTCAGCCAGCACCGCCGCCGTCACGCGAACACCAGCCGTCGGCCCGGCCAGGCCACTGTCGCCAGTCCACGTACAAAATCCACGTGAGTTGACGCGAAGGGAAAGAGAGAGAGAGAGAGAGAGAGAGAGAGAGAGAGAGAGAGGTGGAAGGAACGTTACCTTTTCTTTTACTTTTTGCTTTTGAAGGGGTAGTTTTTCTTTGCTTTGTTGAGGAAGGTTATTGATTTAGGCAAGGTGAGGAAGGCCGGGGCTTTTTCGCGTTTTAAAGGGGATGGCGGCGTAATTGTGCCAAGGAGGTTTTATTGTTTATAGAGGGAAACGGGCCATTTCTCGGAAGATTTATGACTGGGATATTGGAACGTGTTTCTTAAGTGTTTTTAGATGCCCAGCCCCCGGATATCGCGAATTATATCGGGGTTTTTGTTATTTATTATTGGCAGGTTTTTGGGTTTTTTAATGTTGTATTCATACATTTTTAATGATTATTGGGTGATAGTTTGTAGGTGTCAATTTTTAGTGTTTTATTTATAACGAAAGATCTATAATAATTAGCCTAAAAATAAGAATTATATATGTAAATTATTTATGAAATTGATTTTTATAAAAAAAAATTATTGTATTAAATTACAGAATTACATAAAATGGTTATAAAGTAATATAAAATCATAAAAAAATTATACATAAATTGTATATAAATTTATAAATCTAGTTTTAAAATCAATGTCTATAATATAATCATGACCAAATCAAAGTTTTTTCAATTTTATTATAATAAATTTAAAAAAATATTTTTAACAACTTCTTTGTTCTTTGAACAAAGTTTTAACGTTTTAACATTTTATTTACTGTTTATTTATTAGACTACGCTCTATCTCCTATATTAGATCCTAAAACGACGACAAAATAATAATCTATACTTTTATTCTTTTTATAAATAGAATCCCATTTTGAAGTTTATGGATCAATAAAAGCACTCTTTTATTATCAGTCAACTTCTTATATTTCACGGCGGACATTTTTATAATCTAAAGCTACCTACGATAAATGAAATGGGTTACGCTGCGATATTGCATTACTGAATAATTTATTTTAAAATCATTCTTATTAAATCAAATATTAAGAATCGGATCACAATATTAAATTTCAGTGAGGTATTTAATTTCATAATTTTTGAATTTTTATATTAAATAATTCAAAAGGAGGTTGCGTGAATAATAAAGAAAAAAATTTATTTTAATCTCAAAATATGTTTTAGTTATTACATTCATAATAAACGAGTAAATTAAAATTTCGAATCTTTAGCTAATTTAAATTTTTATCGTTCTGAAAAATTATACCATTATGCAAGAAGCCCGAGATTTAAACCCTCCAAGAAACTGCCAATTTATTTTATTGCAAGGCAAAATTCTTTGAAGTTACAAGTTTTACAACTTTATTCAGGTCGTAGACACCCTATAATCCTTTATCTAAAAACGAGATCTACAGCAGCACAGAGAGAGAGAAGCCAATTTTCGAAAAAGGCATCCACTCAAAAATGAAAACATAGATTATCCGCAAACAGCTTGATTTATACCTTATCTACGAGAGTCGCAGCTGCAACTCGCCTAAAATAAACTCACTAGGCGCACGATAAAAGCAATTTTCCTACTCCCTCCACTCACCACCTTCTCTCCTTTAACGCGGGCACCAAAAATTTTCGAGTCACCATTTAAGAAGCCGGGTGGAGCACGAACCGCTCTCCTAAAGAAATCTCACGGAATGGACGAACTTTTTTCGCGTGCAACAACAATCTATCCATCTCCCCCCTCCCCACCAGGCCGAGATAAGCGAACGACTAAGGGAAAAATAAAGGATATAGCGAAAGGAGGGAGAGGCGCGATGTTGCAACGAGCAATAAGTAAAAGAAAAAGGTAAGAAAGTAGGATAGGCAAAAGAAGCGGCGTCTAGGCGAAAGCTCGCGAAGACGGGATAGCGTGTCTGTTTTGATTTATAAGAATTCGCCACGAACCCTCGCCTTACCCCCGGAGTCTAGATCGCGCGACTAGCCCCGCGTGAATAATAGGCAGACATACACTCCTTCTTCTTTCTCCTCGCTTTTTTTCCCCCTCTCTCTCTTCTTCTTCTTCTCTCTCGGCGTTCTATAGCCTCTTTCGATCTTCCAGCCGCTTTTATGCTTCGCTGACCGGCTTCCCGCGGTTTCATCTCTGCGAGCGAGCGCGAAAAAAGCTGGAAAAGCAGCAGCTATCGATTTCCCAGGTGGGAATCGATCCCGAGCTGCTCCGCCACGCTGGGAGCTCCACGGACGTTTCAATTGACCTTGAGCGATGTTCTCTTTAGAGCGGGGAGTGATTGATAAAAGGTCGGGCTGCTGCTGCTGCTGCTGCCCACGGGAAATTTAAATTTTATCGTCCGATTTTACGTGATGACGCCGCTCCTGCCGTTTCTTCCGCCAGGCCTTATTTGCAAGGGTTGCTTTTGACTCGGCGCTTCTACGGCGCGATTTCTGGATGGTATGGTTTTTGTTTGCGTTTTGATTCGTCGATCCTTTTTTTTTTAGATGCGTAAGTGATTTTTTTTGGATGGTGTTGGGGATTTATGCTGATTTTTCAAGGATTTAGAATGAATGTGGAAAAAGTTTTTCGAGGTGCGTGGGCTGAGCTGTTTTCTTAAGTGGAAATGTTTAAATTGAATTCTCACGTTTTAATAAAAATAATATATTTTTAATATCGTCACGTGTGAAATTTAGTAAAGAGCTTTTTCTATTATTTCAAATACTATAAGAGACAATAATCAACTACAGATTCAGTTTTAGATTTAATGTGAATACACAAATATTTTAGTCTGTCCTATTAACAAGAATGTACTACGTAAATTTCAATTATTGATAATTAAGTGAAAGTGAAAGGGGACAATCATCAGTAATGTAGTGCCATTTGCCTCGACATTTACCAAGAAAAGAGAATTTAATTTTAACGAGTGATAAATAATTATTCAGTAATCACTTAAGAGTCATCAGTTAAAACTATAATTACTAGTAGAAGCAAGCTACCATAGCAATGCTTGAATTTAATTTTTGAATAATTACACAATGTGCAAGTGCAGCATTTAGACAAGTAATAACATTTACTCAAGCACCTACATATTTTATTTACAAAACTATAAAAATTATATTTTTAACTACACTCCTCCAACACTCTCAATCAAATCATCATCCGATACACCAAAAGCATAAAATCCAAGTTTCATTCAAAGTCATACAAACAGTTTTAACATCAAACAAATATCGCTAATCCCAAAATCTCTTCAGCAAAAGTCCACAAATGAAGCGGCGATCGGCCCTCCTTTCAAACCCAGCCACCATCACCCACACCACTCACACATCCACCCTTCCTCCTAGATTCAGCTCCCTTACACCCAGGTCACGTCAGTCCAACGCAAATTTCTCGCCCCGTAGAGAAGGAAAAAAAACATCAGCGCGCAACGTTTCTATCTCGCGAAACTCGCGGGCAAAGCAGGAATATATCGATTCCGCTCGATCCCGCCGAGCTCGCAGGACATGCGCGCCGATTTGTCTGCGCGATAGCAGGGCACGTACGCGCCCGGCACATAATGCCCACACCGGCCCGGACTCAATTGCACGTACTACACACATATACCAAGGGCAGTAACGTCGCTGGGGGAGTTGGGGGGAATGGAAAAAAGAAGTAGTAATCTGAAGAGTTGATTAATAAGTTTGAGTTGCGTCCGTCAGTTTTCTTGGGATGCGCGTGGTTTTGTGGATTGAATATGAGATGTATTAAGGTTGGATGGCTTTATCTGGGCTGTCTTTTTAATGAGGAGGGGGGAGCTGTAATGCGAGTTATTTGGCGTTGGATTTCGTGTGAGTACGTGCGTGTGTGGATTCAGGGGCGTTGAGTTACGAGAATGTGAGAGCAGATGGGGCTGAAAGTCACGGTGTTTTATGAAAAGATTGGAAAAAGCCATTTATGTAGCTGCGAATTTAGTGTGAAAAGTAAGTTATGTAGTGCTAATTTAATTCATTCATTAACTTCATTCTCTGATCCTTGAACTTCGTCGAAAGTGGCTGATGAAATTCTGAAAGCTCTTTCTTGTTACGTCTGTCACTTCAACAGGTATAATTTATTGTTCAGAGGTATAAGTAATGTAATGCTATTAAGCATTATTCATTAAAAAACATTAAGCAGATAAAGTAAATATATGTTTTAAAAAATACCATTCCATAATTTAAAACAATTATGGAAATAACAATTTACTTACATACTAGTTTTTTGAATAACAGCTTGAAATATGAAATAATAAGAATAATTGATCATTCCGCACAAGTGTAACCTTTTTATCTTAATTAAAACTCTTCCGGGAGGACTCTTATCGTTCTTATTGTAGGAGTAATAGCTTGTTAATTTCTTTGGCTTAATTATTAGTTAGTTCTAGCTGTAGGAAGAATTGATTGAATTATCGCGTAATTGGAGCGGCTACTTTTTACGCTTCACAAGCTGCCTAATAAGAAAAAAATATTTAACGCTAAAATTATTCAACTACAGAAACAAAGCGAACTAAAAAGATTGTTTGAATTAAAATGTTAAATCATATGCAGACTTTCTCTTGCATTATGTTTGTTTGTTCGTTCACAAATTTATGGTCTCCTAAAATAACTGCCTGAGTCCGCTTTTCGTAAATTGAAATTTAATTTCAAATGTTAAAAAATATCAATTTTCCGGCAACTTTATAACTTTTATATGAAAGAGGAGCCCCCAAACTCCCCCACAAACAGTATAAACTAAGTTTTGAAAAAAAAATGGCCTCACGCAGGCATCTTGGGAAGCCGCAGAAACACAGTCGTTAAAAATAAACATTTCAAACACACGAAAAACAAATACTCGCGTTCCACGCAGTTTAATCAACGCAACCGCAAAAAGTTCAAAACGAACGAATCCACTTTTTGCATCGTGAACGCGCATTAAATTTCATGAGCTCGAAAAAAAAGCGCTACTTCGGCGTGCTTCCTTTTTATACACTAGGCGCTGCCAAAACCGTCCTTTTATTAGGTTCCGATATCAAAAACGCGCGAGCTATTCAACGATTCGGCGTACATTTTCATCGAGCGAAAAGAGAGAGAGAGGAGAACGCGCGCAAGCGAACGCTCATTTTTTTTGTTCGTTCGTTAATGGAATAGAATGGGGCGCTGATGGCTCGGGGGAGAAGAAAATAACGCGCGCGTATACGTATATCGCGCTTTTATTCGATTGCGCGAGCATGCGCTTTTTTAATTTGTTTGCGTGCGCACTTTATGACTTGCGCGAATCAGGTGCAAGACTGTTTCTCGGCTCCGGCCGCTGGCTTTTTTTACGCCTCTTTTTTTAATTTTGCTTTGATGCCGCAGTTTATGTCGCGCCCAGTGTATGGCTAAAGGAACGGAATATTGTGCTTTGATGAAACATGTTTATCCGGAATGACCTGGAGAATTGACCATTGGCCATGCTCATTTTGTAAGAGAAGTTTGGATTCGTTTCATTTTGAGATTATGTTTGTTCATTTTTTTTTTAACAATTTTTGTTTCTTTACATTAATTGTTTCCAGTTTAACCAAAATGTGCTCGTATAAATAAAATAATATTATTTAGTAAAATGCCAATTATTTCTTTTTCGTAATGGCACTAATTCAAGTATATTTAAATCACAAATATTTTCGTATTTTTAGTGAGTAAATTGCATATTTTATAAAATTTTTTTTATAAAAAGCTGTTTCATAAAGTAATCTTAAAATAAACCGACTAAAATTTTTTTATAAAAGCGCTTAAATGTAGATAGATTAATATCATCTTTCTTTTCGGTACTTAATAGATTTAAATGCACGCTCGTAAAATCTGAAAATTGCCTTTAGAAATTTCCAAAGAATATAATTAACCCAATTTTCTAAAGTAATACAGCAATTCTTTCGCGGCTTCTAGAATACAGTAAAGTTCCTTTCTTAAACATTAGCAGAGTATAGATAGCTTACTTTTTCTTACCTTAGATGATCTTTGTGTTACAAATTTTTTAACAGATGATATTCTATATTTATATTCAGAAATTTATCTAATAATTTTTTTATTAAAAAAATCCATTTGAAAGTTATTTTTATTTTCAAAGTCACTTACATTTTTTTAGTAACAATACCAATTAAAAAGCAATTTCCACGATTTTATAACACTTGCTAACAAGAATTGTACTTTTCTCGAAATTATATGTATTGTAGAAAAAAAAATTGAAAATTTTACTTCGAATCAGAAACTGACTTCAAAACAGAAAGTTTATATTTTCAACATCCCGTGGAAAAACATTCTTCCACCTTCATTTCTCCCAGTTTAATTTACTTCCACGACTCTAAAAAAAATTACCCAATTACTCAAAACTCCAGCGATATCCGCAGAAAAAGAGAAACTCAGAAAACCCGCAAAGTCAAAAATTGAAAATTCCATCAAAAAGCCTTAATCAACGACAAGCCTCAAAGAATCATAGGGCGAGCGCACGTGCAGCAGGGATCGATTTTTCTCCAACTTCCCTTATTCGAAAGCTAAAAAACTTCCGCAGTCGCTTTCAAAGGTGCTCCAAATCCGAAATCTTCTCTCACTCTCGCGAGTCGTCAAAACGGCTTTAGCCCTCCGCGCTCTCGCTTAATGCATTCCCCGCTTGCTTGCTAGGGTCGCGTTTTCTAAGCTGCTCGGCTTTTCTTACGCCGCCCCCACACGACCGCTTAATTACCAGGGCCCCCGCGCTCTGCGAGGTCTTAATTATTAATCTGGCGCATTACGTTATTCTCGCGCGCTGCCTCGTTAAGGGCGCGCAGGGGAAATGAGATTTCGCCTGTTAACTGCGAAACGAACGGGCTGCTCTGGCTCGTTTTTTTCCTTTTTCTTTTTCTGTTTTCGCCCGCTGCAAATGGAGAATTTGGTTCGCGTTGACTTTTTACTTCTTTGAGTCTTGTTGATGATACAGGCGGTAATGCCCGGATGGTTTGGAAAATGTTAGCTTTAGTTTTGAATTTGCGGATTTGAATATTAAACTGTTTCTATTATTACACGAACTACTAATGCTGTATACTACTTATAAAATAAAATGATGTTTGGCTAGATTACAACAAATATAAATGATAGAAAAGTTATGCATTGCTGTATCTGTAAAAGATCAACTTTGAGTTGTAATATCACGGTATAAATATATTGGAATAACGACGAAAATTGATATTTGATTTGATTATTCTGTAATATGATTGAGATGTGTAGATCAAATTCAACGAGTTTAAATTAACTGATAAATAAATCTCCCTCAAAAAGAGCAGCTTCATGAATTATTATATAACAGTGTTTATTCCAGCAAATATTTTTATTTGTTTAAAAGTAAGATAAATTAAAAAGTAATTAAATTTAAATTTATACTTTTGTAAATTATTTAATTAATATAAATTGAAATTATTTTGGCATAAAATAATTTTTATATTATATTAAATTAATTTTATATAATTGTTAATAAAATATTTTTAATTAAATTAAAACAATGTTTAAAATAAATTATATCAATAAAATAAAAAATTATGGATTATGCAAATAAGAAAACGTATATTGATTATAAATTGAAAATAAACTGTTAGGAAAAAGTATGAACATAAAATGTTCAGATTATTACAACAAATCTTATTTTCAAATTGCATGGTTCAGATAATTACAAAATGCAGTATAATGCGGTTATGTATTTTGGAATTAATTAATTGAGTTACTCTAAAGTGTAAACAGCTACAAAATTAAATTTTGTATCTATAACCAAATAATTGACTCGAAAAATGAATGCTTATTTAGTATTTCATTATTATTTGTTGGAACAATATTCATTTATTCAGCTACAATCGATATTAGTATTTAATGCTAATCATTTAATTTCGAATTGAATATTCGAAATTATTATTAATCTTTTTTGTGCAGCTCATATAATGTATTCTAATTATAGTATTTATAAAATGAATATAATAACATCTTATATTTCCATTTTGTAAAATGAAAAGTTAGAATAATTACAAAATCAATAACGTGTACTTTTAACTTACAAAAATTCATTTATTGATTTAAATTTTATAATGTACTGTCCAGATGTTGGACCTCTCTCCCTCTAACATAAATTTATATCATTTTGATCTTAAAATCACGACTTTAACATGATTTAACATAAAATTTCATATATAAAATATAATCCTATACTCTTGTGTAATTTGATTTGTACCTCGTGAGAAGTTTTTCATCGGAATAAAGTAAGGGAAAAAATATACCACACGGTAAATAATCAATTTTCATACTAGCGAAAAAATGTACTATTAATTAAAGTTTGTAAATCGAAACAATTTGTAAACTTAATTTTTAATAAGTTAATCCTTTAAATATTGAATTTAAGTTTAAAATTACATTTTAAACCAAACCGTTAATTCAAATACAGAAAATTATTTCCCGTACAAATTTATTCCAGTACAATTACGTATAAAAAGAGCAGTCCGAAATTGCAAATACAAAGCATTTGCATATCTTATAATTCTTATTTTTCCACGAATACTTAAATCACTATTATGTACTCGTAATGATACGTCGAGTAATTTGCCATTTTTGCAATCTATTTTTTATCCTTGCAAATTTACGAATCCACCGAATTTCCCAAGAAGTCATAAACGTAAAAGCAAAAGCCATCCCATTTCTCCTCATCCTTTTTCCGCGCTCCCTTCATACTTCTATCAAAAATAGCTTTACACATTTTCGCTTTATTACGCGCATTCCGTTTCCACGGGCCGCTTCGCATTTTACTACCCCCATTCGGCGCGGCTCGCCCCACCCTTAATATTTTCATTTATCCGTGTCGCGTTCCGCCGCGCGCGCGCGCGCCGACGACGTTTCGTTTAAGAACGGAGCGAAAAGGAAGGCAAAAGGGAAGAAAATGCAGAAACGGCCTCGGCCTTAATGAAACTTAAGACAACGCGCTCTGGTTCATGAGAAATGTGGCAGCGGCGGCGAGCGCGCTACGCTCGCCCCCCAGCTTTGTATCACGCGAGGGCAAAAGTTTACCATTCGTTAACCGAAGGAGGAAGTCTCGTCTCTCCCTCTTTCTCCTCCTTCGCTCTCTTTCTTCTTTTACCTACCGAGGTACCTTCGCCTCTTTTTCTTTCCTTCTTTCCTCCGTTTCTACGTCTGTGCTTCTGCCTACCCCCTCTCCGGCTTTCTTTCACTTTTTAGGCACCAGCGCCGACAGGCCTCAGCTGTGAGTTTCGTGAGTGCGATTAGATTATAATTGCGCAAGTGGAATATCTTTTTTCTCTTGACGATCTATAGGGCCACAATATTATCTGATGGTATAGTTTTATAAAATGGTTTTTTCTCTTATTTCAAGAGAATTTATAAAAAGTATGCCGAAAATTTTAATAAATAGACTCATTATACTTAGAATTTTAAAATATTAAAGTAAAGCTCTTTTTACCCCTGCACTTACTGAGCTATTTTCTCTCGGATTTTAGCTACTGATTGAAATCTCGCTTTATCCTTGACCATAAGCGTTATTACTACTAAATAGTATACAAGCGTGACGTTTATTATGAAGGCTAATATAAGAGACCATTACTTAATGCGTTACTCTAGAGAAATATAAAAATAAAATCTCAGATCTAGATAAACGAGCATTAATCATAGACTAAACACGTGCATTAAAATATAATTAATGTCGATTGTCCGACATGATCGCGCCTTTATCTACTTATCAGACACCTCTAATTTCAATCCAATTTATTTCTAGTAATTTCTGTACTTTTAAATATTATAAAGCTTTTTTTATTATAAAAGTAACTTTATCGTTCGTAATCGATTTTGAAAATAAAGAGTATATATATATGTATGTTGATATTCAACATGCAAAGGTGTTAGAATAAGTGACAATTTCTTATATTTCAAGCCGACGTTCCGAGGAATTTACGAGTCCTCCTTTCCAAGGCTAATTAAAATGGACATCGCACATGACATTATATCTTTTAATATTTAATAATGAATATCTAATTATAGTTAACTAAGATAAATAAATCAATACAATTATTCAATCAGTGCAAGGCTCTTTTCCTCTATTACAAAGTTTATCTGACAGATTCATATCACATCAAAATGTTATACATTAAAGCATAATTTTTCTTCTCTCACACAGATACACTCACGCTCACACTCATACACATGCACACCAGCTCCAACACCTCGTTCTAAACTCTCTTCCTCCCATCCTCATCCCTGCTCTCGACAAACATAAGCCGCCCCCGCTTATATTTGTGTTTCATTCAGGCCGCGAGGCGCTTGCGCCCGCCGCAAGATCTTCGGAAATTGTTTCGCCGCTGTCACGCTCCCACGGCCGAGATGGATTTCGCTCGCGAGAATCTTTTCCTTATTTGTCGATCAATCGAGTTTACGTAAAAGACGCGAGGAGAGCGAGATAGAGCGACGGCAAAATCCGCGCTCTCGGATCCCGGCGCGACGGCATTGTTAGCTCGAGTTTGCGTTTGCTTTCTCGCGTGCGATTGCTTTTGCTCGCGTTCAGAATTTCCCCCGTCGCCTATCTCTCTCCCTCTTGCGGGGAAGCCGGGCTGTATTTTGGTTCGCCGACAAAGTTGCAAGGGAAATGGATTATTTTTGGCCCCGTGGATGTTTGCGCTCGATGGAATTTCCGAGTGGTGATTGCGAATACCGAGCCCAGCGGCGCGGTATTTAGATGCGCCGGAGAGGAGTGTAAATAATGCGGGGATTTCAATTTTGTTGGGCGTTTTGAGGGTTTCCTAAGCTCGGGGAGGGAGGAGGTTTTTGGTAGATTGATTTCTATTTTTGAAGTTTATTGTGGTGCTTTTGGAAGCGTAGCTGAGTGTTTGTTCTTAAGAGTCCGATCATCGTTTTGAAGGAAATTTTATAAGAATTGTTGAGGGTATCTATATGCACAAGAAAGTGAAACTAAGAAAATTATTTGTTGAAAACAACTTGTCAAGTACAAAAAATTAGTTTAGAATCTACATTAACAATTTTTGATCACCGTAAGACATAACAACCCAATTAACCCTTTCAACACTCACAAAAATGAACTCTATATTTTTAAGCTTTGAGATTTCCAAAAAAGCCAAGCTGACTCCTTACCCTTTCAACTTCACCCACTCCCCCTTGAGGACCAAAAATTAGAGCCAGCAAATAACATAATCCAATAAACATTTGGAAAAGCCAGGCTGCATCCAGCTCGGGCGGCATTCAATAATCCTGAGAGCGTTCTCATCCGCAGCCAATGTATTATTCAGTACAGCCCGCGCGCAGTAAACTCCCATCTCTCGACTTTACGAATCGATTCGCATTTCGACGGAGTAACCGAATTCCCGTCGCTCGTCGAAAAAAAAGCCCGCGCGCGACTTCGAAAAACATTTTACCTTCCGAAATTTGTCCCCGGCCGCCTTAGAGAGCCGCGTGCCCTACCCTATGTGTGTGTGTGTACGAGCGATCGCACTTTGGCCGGAAGCGCGCGTCTGGAATCTCTCATTGGAATGAAATTTTTTCGGGGTCGCGGCCTTGCTAAAAGAATATATTTCGCTCACGTAGCGGCCATCGTTTTCGGAGCACTCGCGAGCGCGAGCGCCTCTCTATTCTCACGGGCTGAGTGATATTTCGTCCGTTTAATCCGATGCTATCGTTGGGGGTGGTTGCTGGGAGTGAGTGGGAGGAGAGTTTAAGACTCGCGTGTGGGTTCTCTTAATTTTTAGTTTGTGCACTGTTTTCTAAAGTATTGTTCTTTTGAGAGGATGGGTGAGTGGATATAGTGTGAGTTGGTGGTTGGCGGTGTGTGTATGGAGTGATGACTTGTTCTTGGGTTCAAGAATTTAGTCAGATTTTACAGCAGTTTCATAAAGTGCATAAACTTATGTTTTTAAGCGTGATTTAGTTTGCTTTTTGCATGTAACTTATGAAAATCCATAATTCATAACGGCTCAGAGTAACGTAGATAAAATTAACATAGAGCAGCAAGCAAAAACTAATTTTATTTTACTTCTTATTAAAAAATTCAATAAACATTTAAATTCTGTAAACAAAGAAATTTGCACATCAATCTAATTCAACCACGCCTCATATAAAAAGCCCATCACATCAATCGTGCCTCGCCAACAATTAGAAAACACAAAAGTTCCGATCATTAATTCAGCACTTTCAGCTACACTTTAACTACAAACTCCTTCCCAACTAGCCATTCTCCCGACGAGTCCTTCAACCTCTCGCTTTCCTTGGCCTCTGCCTTCTCCCCCCTCGCGATTCGGGGCCATTTTCACCGCATCTATCATTGTATTTCTCTTCTATAGTTTTCCGGCCTCCCCTCCATCCTCCTTGTTATCTCATCGCACATTTCCTGCTCCGAACGACTCTCTAATTTCCCGTGCAACGCCTTTGCTAGCCCCTTTCCTCGCTTAACTCTTTCCTTAACCATCCGCTCGCTTCTCTCGCTTCTCCCCTCGACAGCAGCAGTAGCAGCAGCAGTTTTCTTTCATTGCGCCACCATTTTTTATTTCTCCGTGGGGCGTGTAGTCGGCCCCCTTTTATCGCGACACGTGCGCGGATCGTTTTCCACATCGTCCGATCTCTTTCTTCCCGGGGCTCGCGCCTTTTCCCTCTTGTTAGTTTATTGACTTTTCTAAATTTATCGTACACTCGAAGGAATTGGTTAGTTACCTCCAAGGCGCGCCTCGCTCCGAGAATGATCGAGCTAACGTTCGCTTTGTTTTACGACATTAGCGTGATCTATGGAAATAGCTTCAAGTACTTTTTCAACTCTGAGCGTAGATTTTCTCGGCTAGAATAAAGATTAACAATGACGCCTCGTGCTATCTCTAAAAAAAAGTTTTGGGCTGCTATCAGATGAGAATATCGTCTTGAAGCAAGCTCGGAATTTGCTTAGCAAAGTAATCCCTGTAGTTCTAGGATCTCAAAAACAAATCCAGCCGCTTCTATCAACTTCTCTCCTAGGCAAACGTACGCACTACAACCTCAACACCAAGTCTTTCATCCTTCCCGCGATCTAATTTACTATTTCTCTTTCTCTCCCTTTAGTACGCTTATCTCTGTCTCTGTTCATTGCTGCATCGTACCCTCATAATTTACCATCGTTACGCATTATTTAAGCAAACTTTACGCTTCTTATCGTTCTTAAGGCTTTCTTGATCTCTTTAAAGTCGAGCAGATGTGATTCGTCAAGATTCAAGAGACAGTCGATTGACTTTCGAGCGAGCTTGAAGCAAGATAAAAGTATACGCGGTAGAGGGACTCTGAGAGAATAGATAGTAAAAAAGCGGTTTATTAATCGATCCGCCATTTGATTTTTCTGTAAATGCTTGGAAAAAATGAGAGATCTTTATAGTGAAAAATTTCGTGTGACTGGAGTATCATCTTCATTGTAATGAATTCACTCAGCATCAACATACTACTATAAAGCGATCTTAATGTGGTAAGGGAGGGTTCACTTTCATCACGGTGATTGGTGCACTGATCGTTCAGAAAAAGGGAGGCAATAGTACAAAATTATATCAAATTTTTCTCTACATGGCGGAGTAATGTTGCAGTTAAGACAGGTGATGTAACCATGCAAGAAGAAAGAAATGCGCTAGCAAATCTCGTGCACTCTCACGTGGCGCCGCCTATCGTGGTTATGTTTATGTCTTTTGGGATGGGTGCACGTTTAATCATGTGACAGCTGACACTTTACATTTTTCTGCGTGTATGCCATAAGATTCTACAGTATATGTACTCTGGTTCATTGTGCCACCATTACAAAACACAGATTAGGCAAGTCCTTTAGTTATGTGAGGGGCAGAAGCTTAAGGGATACTGTCTGAGTTAAGCTTCAAAATAAAAAATATTTCACTTCGGTCGCCAGCATTCTATTTTACTATTTGTTTCTTTCTCCCTATGGAATCAATTTCGATTGACTTGATTCTGAAAAAAAAGTTTTTATTTTTTGGTAACTTCTTGGCTTTGTAGTCTTATAAATACTTCTTGGCTTTGTAGTCTTATAAATTTTAAACGAAGTACATTTTGTACCGTTTGGACGTATAATTTGTGCTTTGGAGTATAAAATTATTGTGCTCCAATTTGAAACATTGTCGTATTAGAGCCCGAACTTTACTACTTGAATATACGTAGGTGTCGGATAGTTGACTAACCCATTTATTTACTTCACTGACTCTCCCAAGTTAAAGTATTATTTATGATGAGCTTATGATAGTACTTTAGCTCTTTCCCTTAATAAGGTAACTTGAGAAATTATGAGCGACTTCAATTTATAAAATAAGTAAAAGATTCTTAAAAAAATAAAAAATTTAATATTATTTAAAAATAGTTTTTAATCAACATTTATAATAATTGATTTGATTTTATTGTTTCAGGTGAGTATCTCTGATTGGAACTTTTGAAAGTATCATCAGCATATCGTGAGTCTAAAAATACATCTATTATCTAATTTACTTCGGTAAATGCTGCCTTATCATAGTAACATGAGTAATGTAAATATACGCAGGCAGAGGTCTAGTAGGCATTTTAAAATAATTACAGCCATAATATAGCAGGCTTAACTAGAAATTCACCACCAAAGTCCACGCAATTTACGTAGAATATGTTGTAACAGCATCTACCAAGAGAAGCTAATTTCCTGGAGCATGTAAGTTAAAAGGAAATTTCCGGAACTTGCCGCTAGAGCTTGTAAAGCTAAACAAAGTGGATAATAACTAACGTTACATAAAGCACAAACAGAAAATTCGATTAACCCAATTCAACCGTGAAAGTTTAAGTAAAAGCTGAGATTTTAATCCTTGTATATTCCGCTTCTTACGAATCTCGGATAACCCATCGAAGGGTAAATAATTTCGCAGCCCGCTATATATAACGCAACAAACATTCAACCTCTGAAATCTCATACAAATTAGATTCAAAAGCAGGTCACCGAAAAACTTCCATAATGTCGTCCAAGAAATTTGCGAAAACTCGTCCCTTCCTTCATTATCCTAATAAATCTAAACAATCATTACCAAGCATTCCAAAACCAGCCAAAAATCCCAACACTCCCCACTCGAACCCAAACAATTTCCCACTTCATAAAAACCAACAAAAAAGCGTATAACCAATTACCCAGAAAAAAAAATTAACAAGATGCTAAAAAACGCCCTCTCGAAAAAACAACGGCAGCCCTCGAGGCAAGGAAAAACAAAGAGCTCGCCGAGCGCGCCGGTGTCGCCTGGCAAAAGGGGGCCGAGCTGCACGTGCGCAATACTTACGCGCCCGTTAAATACGGATACGTGAATGCGCATAAATTTGCGCTTGCGCCGGCTGCTCTCGCAGGCGCGCGAGTTGCATAACCCGCAGCAGTCGATCGTTTCGCCTCCAAGTTTTAATCGGGGACGTTTTTCAAATGGGCAGAGCGCGAGCGCAGGCGATAGCGCTTTTTTCCGCCTCCTCCCTCGCTCTTTTATTTTTTGCTCTTCTGCTCGCTAATGTATGCGGCAATTTGTATACTAGCTTGCGGCGAGCGCGCGACAATAGTTGGGGGGATGCTGGCATTAATTTGCATTAAGTTTTTTTTTTGATTATTTGAGGGGTTGTAAGTGTTGTTTGAGGTGGGAGGGGAGAGGGTTGGTGGTTGAAAAAATTGTTGGCTTGCGTGATTTGCGCTGTTCTCGTTAATTTGTAAAATAGTTGGATAAAGTTGCCACTTTAAGTGTATGCGTAATGTAACCTAAATGAAAAAAATCATTAAAAAATATTGCGCCAAAGTTGGACAAATCGAGTGTACTTAGAATGTTCTCGTTTCAAGTTTAATTTAGTTTTATATTTAAGAAAATGAAAATTTTGTAGCTTTGAAATCTTTGTTGTGACAGATGTTACTTGAGTTTTTTTATTTAAGTTAAGAAATCAATTAATAAATTAATAATTAGAATATTATACGATACGAAGTTCGTAACTAGTATAATAAAGTTACTATTACGTGTGTAACAGTTAGAAAAATCCATAAATCTCACGTGTGTACTCTTGTAGAGTTATCAATGCCTTTTTAACGCTATAATTGCAACGTCCAGACTATCGTTCTCATTTTAAAAACGAACTTAAGTAAATGTATTAAATATTAAAGATTTTTAGCAGATATGTACTTTAGATTATACTAGAGTTACAATTTAAAGAAATCTTTTTTTTTTATACGTAACACGTTAGCAGTTTTTCAACTATGTAGTTATACCTTACTGTTAATAGGCATTTTCAGAAGTTGAGTTTATTACTAAAGTAAAGTAAGGCAGCAGCAAAAAAAATGAGAACATGACCTGTTTATGTTACTCTGATGCCATTCGCATAATGTAACGTTTATGTTCTTGAATGAAAATGTGATAAATGTTTCAAAAATTAAATGTACTAAATTGGCGTCTCTAAAATTTTATTTATAATAAATCATTTCAATTTGTTCAGTATTTCATGATTAACTAATTAAACTGTTATTTAACTTATATTCTTTGTACAAAAAATTGATTCATGAAAAAATTCCAATCCAAATTCCATTTCCAATTAATAACCTTGTCTTGACACTCCATTCCGAAACAACCATATCGCTAAAAACCATCCTCCAAACAAAATTTCTTTCCGCCAGCCAACAAAAGTTTAA
Source organism: Eupelmus azureus (assembly GCA_030522685.1). Classification (NCBI taxonomy): domain Eukaryota; kingdom Metazoa; phylum Arthropoda; class Insecta; order Hymenoptera; family Eupelmidae; genus Eupelmus; species Eupelmus azureus. The sequence continues at coordinate 19,078 of JAPYZA010000433.1, forward strand.
AACCGTTTTGCAGAAAAGTTTACGCGAACGTTAACTCCGCATCGCAATGTAACCGCAACAGCTACGCGCTCAGCTCGCGCACCGCGATGTATAAATTAAGTCGCTGCAGCTGAGCCAACAAGACTAACTCTCTCTCTCTCTCCTTTCCTCCCACCCCAGATCAAGCCACCAAGAAAAGCCTGCCCCGCAACAATTGCGCAAACACGCGCGTGTCGTTGCTCGGCCAGAATAAAAAGAAAAACGCTTACGTTAGACCACATCATGCATATATAAACCAGCAGCGATACTGCGGCATGAAATTGGACGGACACACCGCATTAACGTAGCCTGCTGCGGCGCACACAAGGTAATTACAGGACGACACGAATGCCTGTAATTACTTTTATTCCAGTTCCCGCGAGCGAAATTCGTATACGCGCCTTTTTTTTCAACCCACGGCTGTGTCGCGGTGAGAGAGAGAGAGGGAAAGAGCGTTTATGTAAGTTTGATTGCCGACGCGCAGGGCGGACACGCGCCGATCGTTAAAAGCGCGCGTTTAATTTATAGTAAGCGGGGAAAAGCTGGGGCGGTTGTCGCGGGCGTCGAACGAATTTCGGCTGGGATTGATTAGATTCGGAGAGGAGTTTTCAGTGGTTTGACTCGGGAGACAATTCGCTGAGCGATTCGATAACGAAGTTGCGGGATTCAATCTGTTGTAAATAGTTTTTCTCTGTTTGGTGACTTTTTTTGGGTGGATTGGTTGCGGGAAAGAAAAGTTTATAGGATTATTTAGATTGGTGTATTTCGCACCTGTTAGCTGGATTGTTTTCTAGGCGTATGTAGGCTGTGCAGCAAAAAGTCCATAAATTTTGATAATAAAAAAAGGAATTGTTGTAGCTATATAAAGATACCGATTTTTCTTCTTTAATTCGTAATAATAATTAATAATCCTATAAGAAAACCAACGTTAAAAATTAGTCATTAACAAGATTAACACCCGCTAATAACAAACGATACGCACGACCTTTTTGCAACGTACAAAACCCCGAGCAAATAAGTATATCATCGCCGGTTCGCCAGTTCAATAAGAATAGCAGCGCGCAGTCGAAAGTAAAACAGCCATAAAGGACGCTCCTCTCTTTCCTCGAACGACGACAAAATCGTTTCCTCGAACCTTTTAATTACGCTTCTTGCCTCCTCCATCCTCCAAACTACGACAATTCCTCACGTTATGTACTCAAGCCAAACAATTCCTCCCTCCTTCCATCTTGGCTCGCGGGATAAAAGGGCCGCGACACACTTTTCTCTTTCGCCCGGCGAAAACTTTCCTATTATTTATGGAAAATCAGCCATTAATAACCAAAGCCGCGCGCAGCCTTTTAAACACACATTCGCCGCCTCTCCCTGGCCCGAAAAACGACGGAGGGATGAAAAAGTTTATACCCGCGGCGCTTGGCTTCTCTCGTTTCGGCCCATAAATTTCCCACGTGCAGCCCGTTAAAATTAACTTATTCAATCTCCCGCGCGAAAATCGTATGCGACCTTGCCGGGGGAAGAAGAAGAAGAAGAAGAGCAGCCCAAAGGGTACAGACGGGGGGTAAGAGGCACCCCCCGAGAACCCGTTAATTTTCGCGAAAAGCTCTTTAATTTCTCGGCGCAAGCGCGAGCTGAGCGGCTTTAACAAGTTTTCCTTAGCGCTCGCGCTCGCGTGATGCATGGCGCGCCATTGTTTCGCCGTCCGCTTTATAAATCACGATTAGTTTATAAATAGGAGGAGAGAGAGGGGGAGGGAGAGGGGAGGGAGAGGGAAGCGAGGCTAATAAAGTGTTGGGTGACACCTTGAAAGGCCGCGCGAGCCGCGTTATACGCGCTGACCCGTCTCTAATCATTCTTTCCGCCCACGCGCCCCCCGCGAGCGATGCGCAAGCGGACATGGTTTTCGCCTCGGCGGGCGCGCTTCTGCTGCAAATTTTTCTCTCTGTCTCTGTCTGCTTTCTCTGTGAGCGTTTTTTTTTTTGGTTGACCCTGCGGAGATATTTTTTGTTTGTTTAGTTTTTTTTTGCATGAGGGGATTTGTATAGGGAGAAAGGGGGGGCGTTGGTTTTTTATAATATTCTTGAATATGCGAAGCTGTTTTGTTGTTCAGTTTTAGTTTTTATTTCTAGAGGTTAAATATTGATGTGTACTTATTGATTATGTATTGATATGAATTTGTAATTTTTCTGGGTAATGATTTCCCTCTGATTAATTTTTTTAACGAGAGATTGTTAAATAAAATCATTGTACTTATTACAATATTTATAGTAACAAAGTGAATGTTGTCACACAAAACAAAATTATAAAATTTTAAATTTCAAATATTATTTCAATAAAATTCTTCACATTTTAGAATTTTCTTGACGAAAACTGAGTGTGCCCATCCTCTTAACTAAATTTTCCCGCTCGGTAGACGAGGCACACTGCGTTTTCTTCATTTACTAACGTATGAGTTTTTTACTTTGTATTCACCCACTTTCCTTTATTAAAAGTTAAGTGCCTATGTTTTAATAACTCTTTCACGGAAGAAAAATGCAGAAAAATACCGGGGCGTAGGCGCTTTGTTTAGAGAAAATTCTCCACCCGAAAATCGCGCACAGTTTTTCGACTCAAGCACTCAGCTGCAATTAGATCTTGAAACAAAATGAAAAACGCTTTGCAATCTCGCCCATAAACTACAATTTATTGTACCAATCCATACAAAAATTAAAGCCCAAAACATTCTATCTACGCAATGAGAAACAAACTTTCCACTCGACTATCACCGAGCAGAATTCAAACACTGAAAAACAAAATTAATCTAAAAATAACATTTTGCCTCGGCTACAGGGGGCGAAAGAAGCAAGCGCAAAACAAAACGCTCGCTTTATGTATCTTTGCGAAACCTTTGCGAAACTCTCGCAAACGGCCCTAGGATCTTCGGCGTCGAGTTTGAAATGAGTTCGAACGCAAACGAATTGTTTCGATACTTGGCATAAAAGTGTACAAGCGCGCGCCTGCGCACCGCCATTTCGTGAATACAAATCGGCCAGAGGAGGGGGGCGGAAAAACAATGCGCTCTTTGAGCAATTCCTCTCCCCGGCAGAAAGGTCGCTGCAGCGATTTCCGTGCCCCTTCGAACTTTCAGAAGAACTCGGCTCGGCGCAGGAGAGCAAGCGAAAGAGAGAATGAGAACTTTAGATTAAGGAAGCGCGGATGCTGATGCCGCTAGGCCGTCGGAGTTAAAAGACAAGTCGCCTCTTCAAGCTTTTCTTTACATTCATTCCGTTTGCTCGCGCCCGGGTTCTTAAGGTGTGTATATAGATGTAGGGTAGTTTTTGGGACGAGTGTGTAAGGTCAGTCTTTTTAAAGGTCTGCGAGAGGTGAAGAGGGACAAGCCTCGGAGAGAAATGTTGCCCTTTGGGAGAATAAATAGAGCTGGCAATGGGCTGCTCTTGAGACTATTAATGAATTAGAATGTAAAGGAATTCTTTGCTGTGCTGAGTCTAAATTAATTTTACGTTTTGAATTAGGGTTTTGCATGAGGCAAATGTAAGTTTGTGTGCGAGTTATTTATTGTTTTGAGTGATTAAAGAAATGAGAACGTTCAAATTTAATATTATAAGAATTAATTGTGTAGAGAAAAAAAACAAGTTATTTGTTCAAATTTAAAAAAAATTTTACCCAATTTTGGTCCTTATTTCGACTGGAAGTTACGCAAATAAACCTTCTTGAACCACCCCTAAATCCTGCTTGAATATTCGTGAATTTTTTTCTTAACCACGTTTCCACTATTCATTTTAAAAAATTCAAGCTTATTTGTCTTAACCGTAAAAAAAACTTTTTTTATACCTCTCTCGTTGGTAACTTTTCTTATACATTATACTTTTCAGATTTTTATGTGTGGAAGAATATAATTTAGCACAAAAAGGACAAATCTACTAATTTCACAGATTCAAAATTAGGGAAACGATTCATGGTATAACCTGGTATAACGACCACTATAATCAGATAATTATTTTTATGCAGTGTTTTCTGTGATAGTTATATCTTATAAGCACGTGAAGTTTTTCACTATCGTGTCATTGTCGTGCCATCACCGATTAAGTGATTTGGAATTACACGCGAATGTAAAGCTCAATTATATGTTGCAAACAATATTTTAAAATATTTTTACCTGAAAAATTGCATTTTTAATGTGTGAAGTGCAACTTAACGCATTAATTTCATAAATATAGAATTGGTCATGGCATCATCAGGAGAATTCATTTTGAAGCAATTGAAAAAAATTCAAATTTTATTGACGTTAGCACCGTCAAAAAATAGTTAATTATCATATAACAGTATATTAAATATAAGTATTAAAAATTTATGTAAGATATAATAATGTTTGAAATGATCAATTATAAAATTTCTGATAAAATCTTAATAAAACTTTAAAGACAAATCTTATGAATTTTGATATTAATTTAACATTTAATGTAACACTTTTGGAGCATCTATCTGAATTACTATAATTGCTATATGAGCGTAAAAATAGAAAAAGCTTGCTCGGCATCATGAATCAAAAAATTTATATTCTAAAAAAAAAAAATAATTACAATGTTTTTTTCTGTATAAGTAAGGCTTTTCAGAAAGCCTCCAGTCTCTTTATTTCTTTTCCTTGACGTTGACTCTAAAGAGATTTTCTTCAAAGAGCTAAATAAGCACGTTGAGTAGTGAACTAAGGAAAAGAAAAGAAGGGAGACTTAATAAAAAAAGGTTTCATAAAGATTAAAATGAATAGGAACAGAAAAAAAGAGGGGAAAGCATTATAAATTTATAAAATTACCAGGTATCAAAGAACCTAAATTTTATTTTAATAGTCAAATAGATATATTTAACGACCATCACACAAAGCGTAAAAAACAAATCAGCTAATTTAGAGTAGACTAAATATTTATACGTTAGCAATTAATATAACCTACATAATAATGCATAATAAATTGTTCCATCAAAAATGCACAGGAATTCCCACATAATTTGACGCATCCAAACTGAAAAAAAAAATGAATCAAAACGAAAAAAATTTATTTTCAAAAAAACACCTGAATATTAATCTCGCCTACTCCAGCTCGCGACTCTATCCTCTCCCTCCGAGCTCTCGCGTTAACTTTCTTCAATTTCGCTCGTTTTGCTCTCCCGTGCCGCCGATTTATGGATCCGCACGGTTCTTTAGCCCTTCCCTCGCGGGCGCTCGCGCGCACCTCCGTATGAATTTAGAATTAGCTCTCTCTCTCTCTCTCTCTCTCTCACTCACTCCGGCTACGCCCTCGTGCGTTGCCTCGCAACTCCAGTCAGTCTACCAAGTTTCTCCCGGCTGAATCTCGATGAAAGACGCGACGCGCCGGCGCGTTTCGCCTTCCTTTTTCTTCTTTTTTTGCGTTTCTCTTATTACCGGCGTTTGACACGCATTCGAGACGTTTGAGCGCGATTTGACAAGTGCTTTGGCACGCTTTCGCGCCTGCATTGTAAAGGAGAAATTAAATTTTTGAACGTTATTGAAATTTTTTACGCTTTGAATGAGAGCTTTTTTTCTGTTTTCTTGGAAAATTTGAATTTCGAGTAGGAAATTTATTTACATTGGATTTTTCTCAGAAAAGATAGGACTATAAGTTAAATTGATGTTGAGAAACTAAGGGTACATGAATTCGAAAAAAGTTTGACATTCTCCCAGGGGAAATCTGAGAAAAATGTGGTTAGTGCTGAATAAAAAACGTGCAAAGCATATGTGTATGTGCATCAGTCTTATTACACCGGCCTCATTTTAGCTGATGTACATGTATGAAGATATAGTAGCTCAGGTCGTTTAATCAAAATTCTAGTATTTTTCTCAACTTTTGACACAAATTAAAAGACCGAATTTCACTTGATACTGTGGACATCTATTTTTATGCCTTCAGTTTCTCTTGAGGCCATAAATTCTGCTTAAGTGTTTTTATCTATACAAGGTTATCGCTATCATAAATAATGTTATACTACAATAGTTGTAGTAGTAATAATTTTTTTGCTATATATGAATGAAACAGAATTTCACTTCTAGAAACCTCTATAAATAATAGAAATATTTTTCTACGATAATACTTATAATAACAATAAATAATAAATATAGTTTGGGGGTATATGAAATCATGGATTATTCAAAATTCGTTTAAATTTGTTAAGTTTAACGATTTAATTAAATAAATTTTGTAGAATCTTCATACAAATAAACAGAATAAAAGATCAATGGCACTTTAAAATGAATAATTATTAATTCAGAGATGTCAGATAAAAATACTTCTCACTTATACATATATCCAAAAGTGGAATTATTTTTCATTTAAATATAGTAAAACAATTAAAACTAACAAACGTCTTCCCACCAACAAAAGAAATGAAACTCAAGTAAAACACCAAAACACCAAAGCTACACCTTCAAACAAACAAAACCCCCATCACTCCCCTCAAAATCACACAACGAACAAACACCCAAACAACCGCTAATAAATACCTCGCCCCAAATACAAAAGAATCCAACCTCAGCGCTCCCCTCCCCCCTAATCTCACGCTAATCTCAGGATAATCCCGCTACACGCAGCCAGACACGCGGCCCGAGAACCGCGAGCCCCGGTGATAAAGATAGACAGATAGCTCGCGAGATGGAGCCGCCGCGGCGCGCTCGCAAGTCTGAAAGGGACGACAGGTGGAGAGCCAGGGAAAAGGGGTAATAGATAGGACGAGAGAGAGAGAGACAGAGTCGAGCCGTCGTGGTGGGGATAGCCTGGCGTAGGTGGTCCGCGGAATACGAGATGAGCGGCGGCCGCCTTTAATATCCGCCCCCTCCTGGAAGCTCACCCACGCCCGAAAGCCAAGCCGAGGAAGTCGCGATGAAAATTCGCGGGGGGGCTTGGGTGTAACGATATTCGGGCCCCGGAGACCATCCAATTCCGCGGCGGCGGGGCGCGATGGACGCCGAATTCGATTTCTTAGGCAACGCTCGGCTTCCGCAAATGGCCCGGTTCGTTCCTCTTGGTTTTTCGGCTTTGCGGGAATGAGGGATGAAACGAGGGGATACTACGGGGATACTCGCTTTCGAGGAGACCTGTTTCTGAGCGAGTTGAGGGGGGTATCGATTTTGAATTTTCGCCTGATGGAGCGGCTGCGATAATAAGTGTGAATTTCTGTTAAGCGTTTTTGGTGAAAAATCTTCTGGTGCAGATTGAAGTTTTTATGAGCATGCTTGTCTGAATTATATTGAAACAGTAGACTGAAATCTATTTTGTAAATGCATTACGATTTGCGACATCAAAAAATTTAGATATTATCTTTTTTATTGGTTTAACTTAACTCTGTAAAAGCCGACAAAACTGAATATTGCCTCCATTTAACCTTTATTCTCCATCTATAAAAGCCTTGTTATCCATAAGGAACACCAGAGCTTACATATGTACACATTCATCCAAATAAACATTTAAAAATCTAAACGCATTACCGCAGAAGAAAAAGTCATTGAAAAATATTCCTCCCATCCTCCCAGTCCTCATTGTCATTCAGCATTAACCTCTCATAGCGCATTCGTAACGGGATTTCTCCATCCTCCACTTTAAGTGACCCTTAGAGAACTTCCTAATGCTCCTCGAGCAACTGAAAAGTAGCGGTAAAAAAAAACGTCCACCGAAGAGCTTTTCAGCAAAAGCAAGAGCGCGACTACTAGAACCTCGCTGCGCGTCGCCTAGAATCGCCAATCGCAGCTCACGTCATGAGCGCAAGGATAGAGCACGTGTATATATATACACGCGGAGTGCGTCCAGAGAGCGCGAAGCTCTAATTGAGAAGAAGCGAGGCTATACTTGATTTAAGAGATGGCCTTGGCCCCGATTACGCGGCTAGGAACGCGAAAATGACAAAAGTGGGTTGGGCCAGCTCGTAGATAACGATCCAGTTGAGAACGACTTGGTGGCCGAGGAGGCAAGAGAGAGAGCAGTTATACCTGGGGATAGTAGCACCGTTCTTGGCCCTGATACTTTTCTAAGTGAATAAACGATGAGGCATTGCCTTATCGCGCCGCGGCCGAGCTTCTTATTAGTATTAATGTCGCGAGCCAAGCGAGCTGCGCTGACTAAAAGTGCGATATTAGCCGTTTTAGCGAGATTTATTGAGAAAGATGTAAGGAGTAAAAATATGCGGTTTTTCTGTTTGGTTTATTATGGTTATTTAGATTATTGGGGAATTCTGAGGGTCCTTTTAAGATGGGTTGATAGTTTAAGGATTTTTCTTTCGTTTAGAGGTGAATATAATAGGATTCTCAAGAGACCCATATATTACGAGAGACATTATTCATATAAAGTGGTAATAAAGAAAAATAAAAGCTTTTGTATTGATAATTTCATAAATAATTTTCAGATAAACCTAAAAAATAACAAAAATTTGACAAATTAATAAAATTTTGAATACAGTTGACTGGAAACTAACAAAATTTCAGTGACTGAGTCCAACTAATTTAATTTCTACTTGGAAAATAACGGATTTCCAACAAAACAAAAGTATCAAAAATATTAAATATCGAAATACGACTACACCACCGTATCAAATAGCAAACAACTCCTCAATCCATTCCACGATATTCCTAGACAAAAACTCTATCAGACAAACGGCAAAAGCCAAAACTACGAAAACTAGCTAAAACTACGGTCGAGGAGACGGCGGCTAGGATCGAAAGAAGCCGATGTCTAGCTGCGCAGCCTCGAGACAGCCTTCGACCAAACTTGAATCGAGTCAAGCCACGAGGGAAAATGTCTGGGCGGGAGAGGGGTGGTCGAAGAGGCAAGAGAGACAGAGAAAGAGAGAGAGCCGGAAGAAAAGTCAAAGTGGGAAAGAGAGCTGGTTCGGCGAATAAAGTGCCGGTGCCTCAATGGAAGGATCGTACGTAAAGTACGTGACTCGCCTTCCAGCCGCGGGCCGCGCGAGACATCTTGGCTTCTCTTCGAGGAGAGAGAGAGAGAGGAGGAGAGGCTGAGAGAGAGCCAGGCCTCGAATGCCGCGAAGAGAAATTACGCGGGGGAAAAGAGAAATTTCGATGGATTGCACCGATCTTTCGCTTATTTATTATTCCGCCCGTATTCAGCCTGCGATGGCAGAGAGAAAAAAAAGATGTATCGATGCGTGTGTGCGCGTGTGTATCTATGTATGGGTGTGTGTATACGTATTAGGGGAATCCCCGATCTTTTTTATGCGTGGATATAAAAATATTTGTAGACAGGGAAGCTCTAACGTGCGGAAATTGCCCAGCTAGTATAATTCCGCGTTTTTGCACGCTAGATTGACGCGTCAGGATGAAACGTAAAATTCAACACGTGAGTACCGATTGTCGTACTAATTACTCTGCTTTTGCTTTCTTCTCAAAACGAAAGCTTTGTGACAGTGACATTTTTGGAATTTGAAATTTTTATGAATTCTAATGTACTTGAGGCTATTTAACTTAGAAAAATCTGTATGTGTGTGTGTATGTGCGTGTGTTTTTGTGTGCGCGCACTTATAAATGCGCATATTTGTACACGCTCTTACGTGTGTATATGCGCTCTGAAAAAAATACTTGGAAAGTATAACATATAAATTAGTTACATTTACCAATTGCCTTAGGTATCCAGGATCTAACTGATTAATTGGAAAATTTACGAAGTGTATTTTGATACAAATGTTTGTGTTTAAAACCGAGTTGCTTTGTAATTCTTACGATTTTTTTTTATTTTTGTTATAAAGAGCAACAATTTATATTTTAACCGAGTGATACTTTGTTATTTTTACTAAGCACTTTTTTACAGTGCGTGAATGCATGTGCAACTGATTATGTATGTGAATGCGTGTGTGTGAGTGCATGTGCACGTGATTATGTATGTGCGCGCGTGTGTGTGTGCAAATGCACGTGATTATGTATGTACGTACGCACGTGTGTGTGTGTCATTTGACAAAATTTGTTCTCTGTTGTAACTATTGAATGCGTGCACGAAAACGCTGG